>APFE031311257.1:9847-150539 GCA_000404065.3 Pinus taeda | reverse complement strand
GGCACAGGTTCAGGGGGAGCAGATAATCTTCTACTTATGCATTGTTGGCATTAGTTTAGAAGCTTTTGGTTCTAGTCCATAGCTGTTGTTGATTTCAGGTAAAACAAAGGCAGAAGGCGAACATAAGGAAATCTTGGTTGCTAATCTGAATGATCGTTGTCAGTTGCTGCTGCTATCAGTTGTTGATGACTCTTATAAGTCATGTCTTCAATAGTCGTCTCTATGTCATGTATCTCTTTCTTATATGGTGTCAAGGTCATGTAACGGCCTATATTACTTTCCCCACTATGCCTGGGATGAAGATGTAATAATTTTTGGTCATCATATGTAAATTTCTGATGTATTCCACTCGGTTGGATGGATGTATGTACTAAGTCTTATGGTGATAGGGAGGTCTTGTATTGTTATCCAAGTCTCGGTTCTTCTTCAAGAACATCTTTTTGCAGATCTTGCCTCCAATCAGGGGGAGCATGGTCAGCACAGAAAATTTCAGCATATACTCAGGGGGAGCACAACCCTTTGCTCTTGATGACAAAGGGGGAGAATGATCTTGGATCTTGGTGTTGCCATCAAGTCCAAAGGGGGAGATTGTTGGCATTCTGGCACAGGTTGCAGCTATGGCACAGGTGTTGTCCTTGATGGCAACCTTCTTTAGTAACAGATCTCAGTTCAGGCACTCAGAAAGTAGAAAAAGACATATACGCAGGTTCATCTAGACAAAGGCGCGTATACACGCGGGTTATACTTCACAAAAGCGCGTATATTTTGGTGATCATTCTTTTGGTCCATGGCAGTTAGATCTTGGAACTTGAACCTATGTTTTGGACCATGGCGTCTCGTTAATTGTGTCGATCCATTGTTTTTGGGTTCATGGTATTGAATTGTTATGGTTTTGGACCATGGTATTGGGGAAGGACTAGGGCTATAAAAGAGGAAGGAGATCTTGTGACAAATCACCATCTGGATTATTATTGAGGATCTGAAAAGTGCTAGAGCTGGTATATTGGATGGTGATGCAGATCTAGATCTGGAGGAAGGAGGAACCTTAGCACAAAAGGAAGGATAAGGTCTATTCATGGGTCATAATCTTTAAGCCTAAATGATAGTATCTATGTATGATTTTGATCTGCATGATGTGGCGCTTATCTGATCTATAATGTGGGCTAATTAGTGATTGAATATCTGGAAGAGTGTGTTGTCCTTTATAGATCTGTACGCGGGTTCAATAAAGCGAAGGCGCGTATACACGCAGTTTAGGGGAAGTAAAGGCGCGTATACGCAGGTTGTTTCATACACAGATGCGTATGCACGCAAGTTGCAGACTGTTGAAAATGCGTATATGCATTAAGCTGTGATCTAGCTGTTTCTGCTTATTGCTGCTGTGTTTTGGGTTCTGTTTCTGCTGTGTGGTTTCTGCTACAGTGTTCTGTGTACAACTATCAGAGAAGTATCTACTTGTTTCAGATCTAGTTGGTGAAAAGGAGATTGGTTGATTCTTGATGATTGTTTGATGTTCATGGATCCAGTTTGAAAATTGATGAAAAGTGGTCCCTGGAAGAAAGAGAAGGTTGTAGCCTTTCTGTAGGCCAGCACCTACATACTAGTATCTTGGCTAGTGCAAAAGCTAAAGGGGGTTGTTGCTCCCTTCCAGGAGAAACTGGAGAACGAGAGAGAGTTGTAGCTCTCTGCAGGTTGCAGCCTGCGTACTGGTAAAAAGACTGCACCAGTACTTTGTAAAAGAAGTTTTCTAATTTAAAAGGAAGATAGGGACGAATTGCAGCCGGTGGTTTTCACCCACATTGGGTTTCCACCTTATATCTTGTGTTCTTGTGTCTGATTATCTTTCTGCTCTGTTTTACTGTCTCTGGATACTGTTATTGGATTCTGCATCACTGACTAACAATCATCATCAGAAAGATTAAGTAAAATAAAACATGTTCTGTATACGCGGGTTTCCTTCTGCATAATTGCGTACATACGAAGGTTTATTAAATTGAAGTAGCGTATATCAGTTGTTTTGAAAAAGAATAATTATCCTGATAATACTGATTCACCCCCCCTCTCAGTATTATTTTCAACAATAACTAAGGGATGAACATCCAATCACAAGGAAACAAGGGTTTCCTGTACAAAATGGGGGAAGTGCAGAAGGCACAAGGGTCTTCAGACCTGATCAGGGGAAAAAACTCAGTATAATAACCTTGCTCTATATTCTCTCCTTCCTTAGGCCTTCCCTTTGGTGTCTTTTTATACCAATTCCAAAGTACTTTTTTAGTTAGGAATTGGTTGGGGACAGTTGAGGCCACGGGCACTAACAGGTGATCAGCAGGTAAAACCCGCGATCTCCGCCCAAAAATAAGGAGTTTTATAATTTTTTAAGTGTTTTAATACATATACGCGGGTTGGGTATATATGAACCCGCGTACACAAGCATTTAACTCAGGGCAATGTCGCGTACAGGGAATAAAACACTATTTTTTAGATTTTGGACCAGGTCTGGAAGGAGGGGTTGCCCTATACCATGAATGCAGCATCACAAACCATAATGGTGAGATTTAGAGCTATAACAGCGAGCCAAGGTCTTCCTAAGATCAATGGATGTTCATCAAGTCGGGTTTTAGGGTATATTATCAGAAAATCAGTTGGGTATTCCCAGGAGTCAACTGAGACCATGACATCATGTAGTATGCCTTCCGGCCTAACCACAGACTGATCAGCCAATTCTAGCAGAGTTGAAGTGGGTTCTGCAGATGTAATGCCTAGCTTTTGGCAAGTAGCAGTTGTCAATATATTGATTGCAGCTCCAAGATCAACTAAGGCATTGGTTAGGGTTTAACCATAAATTTGAAAAGTTACTATTGGGTTTCCTGGGTCTTCATACTTAATAGGTGTTTCCTTTCCTGATAATAAGTCAGATAAAGTACCGACTACATGAACTCTTGTATTATCTATTATATTCCTTCTCGGTATTTTTATGCATAATTCTTTACTAGTTTTTGCGTATATCGGGATGTCTTGAATGGCCTGAAGGAATGGAATTTTTATGTACAAATTTTGTAATTCTCCCAGAATGTCAAAATTAGGTTGCTGTATAGGTCGAGGTATGACTAAACGTTCTGGAATGGGGGGGAGGATGTGGTTGCTTGATTATGAGTTTGTTGTCTATTCACATCCTCCTCTTGTGACATGTGTTCTCTAGGTAACTGATCTTCAATCTGAACTATTTTTTTTTCCCTCTGTTTGGATAATACGCCTAGATCTTAGCTGAAGATCATTGCACTCCCTCAGATCGGGTCCTTCTTCTGGTGTTTCTAAAATTTTGGAGTGCTTGGACCGGTCTGTTATTTGGATTGGGATTGGGCTGGGCTGGGAGTTGGGGTCTCAGATTAGATTGGGGGTTTTGCTATAAAGCTGGCAGTGTAGGTTGAGGGAAATGAATATTTCCTACTGGCTGCTGAGTTGGTCTCTACCAGTTAGTCTGCCAGACTGAACCTTGTGAAGTGGGGGGAGTCCATTGTGGTGGGTATGGGTAGTTTTTCCAGTATGGTGGGGGATAAGGAGGATTCGACCAACCAGATTGGAAACTGACTTTGCCATGTATTATACTATTGAGTATTGTACTGCGCATACTGAAAAGAAGAAGCTGGGTCTGAAAACATACAAGTTTGTCACGACTGCCACTGACGATGCTGGTTGAGTAAATATACTACCTCTGGTTCTTCTTCTGCTTCCTTATATACCGCTTTCAGTCCAGGTAATGAGGGACAACTTTCTGTAGATTGATCCCTTGTACAGATGGCACATGTCTGGACTGTATCTAGTGGACACTCCTTACGGCTATGCTTCTTCCTGCACCTGGGGCAGAAGATTGCCAAGTTCCGTTCTGCCTCCATTTGTTTCTGCTTGGCCTGCAAAACGTCCAATTGTGTAGTCAGTGTTCCTAGTATATCAGTTTCAAAATTTTCAAATAAATTTCCAATTTCCACACGCGTTACTCCTTCTGATGAAATTTTGTTTTCTCTTGCAAACCGATCATGTTTTGCTGGTTTGATTCGTGTACTACCCCTCGAACTCCTGATACATAGATCAATTATATCAGCAAAACTTTCCTGATAAATATCCCCTTTTCCCATAATATTTAATGTTTCAATCCATTTATCTTTCATGCCCCTTATTAATGCTATTTTCAACACATTATCGGGCAAAGGTAGCGATGCATAGGGAGATCTTTGTAGATTATACTGGAAACATTCCACATATTCCTCTAATGTTTCGTTTGGTCTAGCTATCATCTGAAATATTTCATCTTTTAGTTCTCTAGACCTGCAGTAGTCTTGATATTTTTTCAAAAAGGATTCTTTCATTTGTTCCCAGTTATTTATAACCCCACCACCTAATCCCATAAACCACCTTAAAGCAGTCCCTTTTAGAGTAGAGGGGAATAATTTTAGTTTCCGGGGGTCAGTGGTGTAATCATATCCCCTGCACAGTACATCAAATTCAAATAAAAATGCATCCGGGTCCTTTGATGTAAGTCCGTGAAATGTAGGGATGTGTTGAAGGGGAATTGCTTTCATAGGGGCATTTGCTGTGGAATCCACTATGGGGTATTGTAATGTAGAGGTTTGGGTGTTTGGCGGATTTTGAGCCATTGGGTCAAATATATGCCAATAACCTTCCGGAATATCTAAGAGGGTATTTCTAGGTTGAGGAGGAATGTCTTTAACAGGAACGGTTTTAATAGCACTTCCTCTATCTGGGATCTCTGTCTGAGGAGATGGGGTTTCTTCAATAATAATTTTTACCGCACTCCCTTTGTTTGGGCTATTCAATGGATGAGTTATCCTAGGAGGAGATCTCGGCTCCCGAGTTTCCCCAGTTTCCCCTTCTCCTTCACAAATATTACTGAAATTCCCTTCTTGCAATCGTTCTGGAATAGAATTTTCAATTTCTTGAAAGTCCTGTTCGTGAGTTTGACTATGCACCTCAGCAAAGGCTACAGATGGTGAAACTGTGGCCTGAGGGGAACTAGTAGGCTGTTTGGAAGTAACTTTCTTGGGTCTTACTGAAGGCTAAGATTCGGCTTTCTTATAGATTTCGTCAATGAAGGTTGATCGACCAAGGGTCACCGACCCCTTAGCTTTTTCTGGCTTTGGTAAAGGTTTGGGATTTTTCTCCGGCTTTTTCTGCTTAGTCATGCACTCAATTTAACTACTAAATCTTTCTTACGCAGATAGCAGCAAATATGCAGGAAAGTGGGCAAAGGAGCAGGGCTTTTACATGCTCCGCACGTAGGTTCTTACCTTCTGTTTTCAAAACCCAATTCTTCCCTAGCAGGTTTGTACACTACCTTGAAAAAAACAAATGGCTACACTCTTTCCCTCACAACGATGCCAAAATGTAGAGATATATAAAGGGTCTCTTTCACCTCTAGTTACCTCACATTAATATGTTAATCTGGGAACGTCTGGCTATTTCAAAGAGTGTCTCAGTCTGAGGCTTAGCACTTGTCAGAGTAATGCTTGTAGTACAACTGTTTAAAAGCTACAAAAGTAAATAGATGCGTGTCTACAACTTAACTACTACAAAAGGCTAAATCACACCAAGCGTTGCGTCAGTCAAAGGTTTGTTAGCAATAACCCATCCTTTTCGTAACTGATGAGAACAGATCCGAGGTCTGGGAGCCAGGTAGCAGATGCTGGGGCTCTCTATAGCCTGAGATCGTCCTTAATGAATAGAAATGAAATGGCAAGTAAGGGAAATAGCAATGGAATAGAAAAACACATCAGCCAAGGGTTCGGTAGCAATAACCCATCCCTTTCATCGCTGATGGGAGCAGATCAGAGGTCTAGGAGCCAGATAGTAGATTTTGATGCTCACTAGAGCCTGAGACTATCCTTAAGAAATGGAAAGTAAATAAAATGTCAAATCATCAATCTGGAAACAGAACAACAATTGAAATGGAATAGCAATTCAGAAATGAAACAACAACTAAATGGAACAACAGTTCAGAAATGGAACAACAACTAAATGGAACAGCAGTTGAAAGAAGAAATAACCAAGTTCGTCAAGCTATAACTTTATTTAATCACTCCAATCAAAACATCAATCCTTCGCTCTTAAAAGATATACACACTATGGAACAACACTACCATAGAAACACAACGTGCTTAATCTGATTCTGTTATTGCTCTACATAAAAACATACGACTGCATCTCAAGACAACAGTAACATTCAAGGATTCAATAATCATGTGAAATCAGACTTTTCAAGACAGCTGTTGTAGTGCTAAAGCATAATCGCAATAAACTCTGTAATGGAATGACAGTATCCTGTAGAGATTAATCAACACTTAAAGGATTGGTAACATGATACGACGTCAATATAAAACTTTTGTTTGCAGGAACATTAAATGAGTTAAATATAACAGAGCATGTAATGTAACGTTCTTAAAACACAACAGATTACCAGATTACTTCTATGAACAAACCACACAGAAACCACGCGTAATGGTACAAGAGCAAGTGTCCTCCAGGGCCCGGCCCTTAGCCTCCAGGGGTACACCGCTTAAGATTGATCCAGGCTCAAAGATAAAAGAGTAACCATGTCTGTATTAATGCATGAAATAAAATTACAGGAACTCAAGTCTTCAACAGAAATAAAGACCATAGTCTTGATCTTTCTTAAAAGAAATTACATAAAAAGTCCCCCCTCTAGCCAACAGCGCTATCCCTTATATAAGGAATATGGCAGAGCTATCTAGATACAGAAAATAGATAAAATAGCAATCCCTCAGGATCTAAGATCCTGAGGGATTCATAGAATTGTTAATCCTGCATCACTTCTTTCCTTTTCTTCTCCGTGCTGGTATCTCCGCTTCCTTTCCTGGGTTGATCTGTTTTGATCTGGTTTGCTTGCGGTCTCCCGTCAAAGGGACAATAGTTAGATCATCCTTGTCTTTTCCTTTGGGATGGCCACCTTCCGTTTTTCCTCCCTCCTACAGATAGGAATGACAATTATCAGTGTTTCCTATTAATCTCTCGTGTTTCGTTATAAATCCTCATCATTATCTAAGTTTCTAATGCAAAAGGCTTTTAAGTTCTAATGAAAAGAAACTAAAATAACCATCGAAACATACCTTCTTTGATACTCCACAAGTTCACAGATTTTTTTTCATTGACTTGCACTCAATTATATCCAGTGGGCACTATGAGACACGAAGTGTGGTTGTCTTCGTTGTTATATCTTTCTTGCTTGTTGATTCACACAATTGGGTTGCTCTTGGACCAAGTCTTCACCAACATGGGTTTACCAATGCACCACTGGTTGCATTGGAAATATCATTCACGTGATCAAGCCCATGCACCATTAGTGTAGGAGTAGGAATAGTGTTTGCTTCGAGTTAGTTTGCTTGCATGCTTGTTTGCTTATTCGCTTTGTTTGCTTGTTTGTCTGCTTTCCTATTTGCTTACTTTCTTTGCTTTCACTTGTGCTTCTACTTTTGCTTTTCTTTGATGTTTGTTAGTTCATTCATTTCGTTTGTAGGTTAGTTTTGCATGAAACCATGTATGACTCTTGAAACGAGCTGGGTGAAGTACAAGATGGCTTTTACAACTATCACTAGTTGGTTATGTCATGTTTCCTCTGTATGAATAGCTTGTTACTTTTAGTCCATGATAGGTTGAAGGAAAATACGTACTATTCGAAGTGAACCTTGGTGAAAACACAATGCTTGCACGTTAACTAGTGTTACCTTCTCTAGTCGGTTGTTTTTGGGTTAACCCTTGTCAGCTCAGTCAAGTAGAGTAAGGTGAGGGGGGAAACCTTAATAGGCACATCAAAGATACGATAAACTACTTATCTATTGGAACAACCTCTTCTGCTCTCAATAAGTTAGGATCCCTCTTCCGCCTCTGAAATGAATAAGTGCTAGGCACAATTGCGGAAATAAAAAATGAAAAAGTGAAAAAAGTTTGAAAAAAAATGAATAACCAATAAGGCGAAAGAAGAGAAAGTCTTCATATGTAGAGAGGTGATGCAAGTAACTCTGTCAGGGTACTGGCCATTCTCATTAGAAACAGAGCCATGCTTGTGTTCGTATGTGACTCTGTCGGGGTACTGTCCAGGCCTATTGGCAGCAGAGCAACACTAGAGATAAAACTGAGACTCTAATGATTGTACTACTTGTGCACCAATATACTCCTCAACCCCAATCAAAAAAATTATGTTTCCTTAACTTGGAATGTGTGTCAATCAACCAAGAGCTTGGTAGATGCTACATCTTACAATTAAGCTATTGTGGAAACCAAGAGGAGCTAAGAACTGAACAATACTTCTAGAGGTGTTAGACTTTCTTTTCATGAACAAGGTCCATTCAGATAGTTAGAGTTCTAGTAATGTGTCACCAAGTGTTGTAGTGGCTATAACCACCCTCCAAAATTTTTCCTTAGCTTCGTTTTGGAGCCTCCCTTCCAACCTTCATAGAAGCTTGCCTTGATTCGTCAAGTTCACAAGCTTCAATGTTCTGCTTGCACAAAGGCACGCTGTCGCTCACAGCTCGATGCATTCCCCTCATAGGCTGATCATCCAAACTTGGTCGAGTTGTAGGCTGAGAAGCTCCCTCGAGAAGTTGCGAAATTCTAGAGGAAAACCAACTTTCTCTCTAGAAATTGCACAATCTTGACTGGCAGCCTACTGGGCTCTAGAATTGTGCAGTTTTGGCACTCAACACTCACAGTGAAAATTGTGTAATTTTCCCCATTAGGGCTGTTTAGCCCAGAATTTGTGCAAATATCAGCAAAAGTCACCTTCTCTTTGCAGAAATTGCACAAATCTATTGGGCAACCAGCACAACTCCCAGCCAGAAATGCACATTTTCTTCTAGGAGTCGAGCAGTCTCTTGCATGTGGATCTGAGTTGATCGGTTCCCTCCAGGACCAAGCAAAACTGACTTGCACGCATGGGCTACTTCTCCCAAGGCAGCATGCAAGGCATCCCTTGTTTCTGGGATCTATGTTTGGCAGTCGGAGGTTACATTTAAGGATCATTTTAGAAACCTCCCACCAAGTGTTCTTTTGGCTAGATTTGTGGCATATGCATTACAACCTCGATGTTATCAAAACTCATCAACCGGACACTGTAGAGCTCATTCCTCAAATCAACCTTGCAACTCTGACATCCCACATCACATCTAGGAGCTATCGGCACATTCAACTCATCTGTTTTCATGTAAGCCTACTTTCCATGACTTGTGTTGCATTTCTAGCGCTTTTTGTGTTTCACTTCGTATGAACATTGTCTACTTGAGCTTAGTGAACCCTTGCTTTTGTTTTGATACATACTAGCTTGTACTAGCACCATTTCAGTTTTGTTTCTATCTCATTGTTGTTGCATGCATGAAAGTATTTTGCACGAACAGTCACCGATTCAGCGACTCACTTCACCCACATGCATGATTGATCTGTTTACTGAATCTTTCATTTAATGTTTAAGTACATGATCAATCACTTCTACTTTCACTTAGTGTCGCCATGTATTCACTTCCACATTTGCTTTCAGTTGCCCGTCAGCGAGTTTGGGCAGCCTTGACTCGGACTCTACCTCACCAAGAGCCTCACCAAGACAACATTGTGTATTTTTCCTAGTGATTATCCTCTAGGACTATTTTGCACATTTCTGAGGGACAATGACTATTGGCCCAGAAAATTGTGCAATGCAGTCACTAAGCCTACAATCATTGCTAGTTGAGATTGCACATTACGCAATTCCAGTAGTCCGCAGCCAGACTGCACTGTGAATTGCGTAGTTCCAATAGTCAGTCAATCTCCCAGTAGCCCAGAATATGCCTTGCACAGTCTTGGCAGTCAGTCTCCCAACCTCTCAGCCAAAATTGTGCAACCTTCATGATCAGTCACACAGGTATGTTGTAAGTCAGTTTTCAAGTTCATTTTGGTTTTCTATTGACAGATTTCTTTCCATGAGTGTTGCCATGTATTCAGGTATTTTAGGTGTTCATTTGCCTCTTAGCAGTGCAGGTACAATAGTTTCCAAGAGAGCAGAGTTGAGGACACCGTTCAGAGCACACCCGGAGATGCAGTCAATCAAATGTATATGATCTTTCCTACTCACGAAGATATCAAGTTGTTTGTAGACAAGGACATCAAGATATGACAACAACAACATCACAATGAGCAGCATATTGAACATCAGCTGAAGGTAGCATACCAAATGCAATGAGTGTAAGAGGAAGGTTGTTGACAACATAGAGGTGGAACAAAGTTACAAGCTTAAGCAGATCCACTGATGATGAAAGAAAATTTGTAGACTCAGGCTATGAGGTAATGGCGTGGCATGAAGATTGCGTGAAGACAGAGAATGGAACAAAGAAGGAGTTGCATGTGCTAAAGCAACAACTCAAGGAAGAACATGAAGCTTCACAGATAGACGAATGAGTTGCACTAGGAACATGAACAACAGTGGACGCAACATGCACTCACAGACGAAACTGCACCGGTACATGTTAAAGATCTATCCCAGCAGCTGGCCTAGAGCAGACATGGTGAGTAGTGTTTTCGGTTGCATGCAAGGGATTCAACAACATGCATTTCATTGTGTGCATGCATGTGATCCAACCCATTCATCACACTTACCAAGGCAAAGACAAGAATCAAGTCCAACTGGAGTTGAACATGTACTTCAGCAAGTTGATGTGCATGACCACCATCACACACTTGAAGATCAGCATAGACATTATCCATCAGTGTGTTGCCATTTTAACCACACCTAAGAATACCATGCACATGTTAGTAGATGAGTTGGATGAAGAAGCCATACCAATGCAGTGGATGCAAGGGAGGCAAGAGTTTGCTTCAACAAGATGTCAGCATGGGGTGCATGCACACCATCACGGACGACCAAGCTTGGCATCAACTCACCAACCTCACCGTCACAAACATGTCAAAGAGTTGGTCTCACCTCAACGGACTGAGTGTTAGTGATGTCTTCCATGGCTTGGTTAAGCCATTTTGTCTCACATGAGCAGATGTGCATTGTAATGTAACGTCATGTCAAGTGGAAGTTCAAGTGTCAATAGTTGGATGTAATAGTTATAGAGTAGATGAAGAGTCATGAGGGTAGATGAACTGTCACAAAGGGGAACGTCAAGGGTCACCCCAACCTTTGTTATAAATAGTACCTCATAACTCATTGTAAAGGCTTTTGGTCAGCCAAGCTTTTGATAAGACTATATTTGAGAGATCTTGGAGAGTATTATAATGCACCTTGGCTTCTCCACTGCACAGAGCTAGTTCATCTCTTTAGAGGAGCAGGTGGATGTGGTTGTAAAGTTCCACTGTTTGGGCTAACAGGTTTACATGGATGTATTGTATGATTGAGACTTACACTTCTTTATATAATAAGAGCCAACACATTTTCATGCATATGTTGTTATTATAGTTGGTCTGTTTTGGTTGCTTAACAATGTATGTTGTTTAACTTATGTAGCTGTGTATGAAATGCTTCGTATGCGATTATATGAATCTTGTTGCAGATGTGTTGTTTATTTAACCATCAATTTAGATTTCCAACTAATCTGATTTCTAGCCTGTGATGCATCTTCGCTCGTGTGTTCCCTTCTTAGCTGAGTACTGCTACAAGTTACCAAGGAGCGCACTTATCTCACCCGCCATGTGTTAGAACCTATCATTCACCTTCCTTGACTCACTGCAATGGTGACACCCTTGCTACCGAAAGAGTTATCTTACTTGCCTCTGTGCGACATTGCGGTCAAGGCATTACCTTATGACTCACTGCTGGGACTCCTACACCAAACAGTCTGAGGCGTAATTGGGGCTTCTTATCAGGGAAGTCCCCTTGACATGTTGGCGGGTCCAACACCATCAACATTTCTGGCACTTGAAGGAGGACCAGATGACAAGGTATGTCTTATAATCTGGTTTTGAACCTTTGCATACCATCATGGATTCTTGCAATCTTCTCCCTCTACAATGTTTTTCGAATCGTGAAGATGTCTCCATCACGAGGGAGTTTTTTGATCTCTTGTCCACTTTTGTGTGTGATGGTGAAGGCGAAGTGGCCTGACCTGATTACTTACATGCCTTTCTTTCCATGATTCATGAGGAAGATGGGTGTTCTCATGAATAGGCCAACTTGTTACTTACACACACACTTTGTGAATGTCCATGTAGATGGATGCTCATCCTATTGACTGATAGAATGCACTCACTTGAGCACTTCTATGATCTTATTGAAGACACATTCTATCATTTTGATCTAGGCCACCTTAACCAAAAACTATTACAACAACGGAAGGCTCCACATGAATCAATTATTGATTTTTGGTAGCGCTTCTGTGACTTGCAGTTTCAAGCTCTAAGGATCTAGATTAAATTTACTTAACTTTGGGGCTGATTTGAGTATTTTATTAAGAGATCTATCCATCCCAAGAATAATCTTTAGATCAAGCATCACTCAACATTCTTCATTGATGGAGCTACACAATCTCATGTGGATGCAGTCACTGTCTTGACTAACTGTCACCTCCCTCTCATTCAACAACTCCACCACTGCCTAGTGATGTTGAAGATCATGCTCACACACCTCTTCATCTTTCACATACTCCCAATATCACTTCACTTAATTTTGGTGCAGATTTGGTTGTGAGCCCTTCAAGTTCTCATATGCATTCTATTCTATGACCTCTATCTTCACACTCAGGTGTTCCTCCAGATGATAATGTCTTGTGTTCGTTTGTTCCAGATGCTTCACTTGTTTTGAACGAGGAACAAACCACTAATGGAGTTGGTTTTACACAACCAACATTCATTGTCATTATGAGTGGGCGCTTGAGCATCAACACACGGTGAAGGAGGATTCCCTTCTATCTAAGCCCCCTCCGTTCTTTCTTAACATATTTCGTGAACCTTCCATCCGTGATTTCGCATGTATGTCTTCATCCACAGATGCACCCATTGTTGATCACTCGTAGGAATCATCGGATGATGGTCCATCATTTGAAAATGGAGAGGATATGTTATTCGTTGAAAATCCACTTGATCTTTCATCTGTCTTTTCTGGAAACACAGAGGATGAGTTTGTTCGCTTTTCATCTACTCCTCTATTTGATTCATCTGATCATGAGGATGCCAATGAAATCATTGATTTTTATAATCACGGCGGTCATGATCCATTTGTTTCCATATTTTATCATGATCATGATTTTATGATAGTTAATCTTTTGAATCCACTAGTTTATGATGATCTATCTGATGATGAAGTTGAAACACCCAAGACTGTCGAGGCATTTCAGCCTGAAATGATGGTTATGTCAAGCCCTTGCTTTCTTGGGGTTTGTCTCACTTCTAATCATGAAACCATTCAATCACCTAGGGTTCCTCAACACTCATCTATATGCATTGAAGATCCATCTCATACGCAGATCGCACTTCCTCCACTGGAACTACACGATCCCATCACTCATGCATTAGAGGAATCGTACATTGCAAGAATACGTGTATGACACAAGTTATCTTTGTTTCTTTCGTTTGCTTGCATGTCTTAGTCAAGAGTATGATTATGCTTCAAAGTTTCATGCAGTGACACACAACACCATGATAAGTCCACGGACTACTTGTCATGCACTTGCACTCACTTATGTCCTGTGGGCACTGTGAGACACAAATTGTGGTTGTCTTCATTGTTATATCTTTCTTGCTTGCTAGTTCACACAACTGGGTTGCTTATGGACCAAGTCTTCACCAACATGGGTCTACCAATGCACCAATAGCTGCATTGTAAATATCACTTCACATGATCAGGCCCATGCACCATTAGTGTAGGAGTAGGAGTAGTGTTTGCTTCGATTCAGTTTGCTTGCATGGTTGTTTGCTTATTTGCTTTGTTTGCTTGTTTCTCTGCTTGCTTGTTTTCTTACTTTCTTTGCTATCACTTGTGCTTTTTCTTTTCCTTTCCTTTGATGCTTGTTAGTTTGTTCATTTCGTTTGTAGGTTAGTTTTGCATGAAACCATGTATGACTCTTGAAACGAGCTGGGTGAAGTACAAGAGGGCTTTTACAACTATTACTACTTGGTTATTTGTCATGTTGCCTCTATAGGAGGAGCTTGTTACTTTTAGTCCATGATAGGTCGAAGGAAAATACATACTGTTCGAAGTGAACGTTGGTGAAAGCATAATGCTTGCATGCTAACTAGTGTTACCTTCTCTAGTTGGTTGTTTTTGGGTTAACCCTTGTCAACTCAGTCAAGAAGAGTAAGGTGAAGGGGGAAACCTTAATAGGCACATCAGAGATACAATAAACTACTTCTCTTCTTAAACAACCTCTTCTTCTCTCAATAAGTCAGGATCCCTCTTCCACCTCTAAAATGAATTAGTGCTAGGCATAGTTGCAGAAATAAAAAATGTAAAAAGTGATTTTTATTTTGAAAAAAATGAAAAAAACAATAAGGTGAAAGAAGAGAAAGTCTTCCTGTGCAAAGAGGTGGTGCAAGTAACTCTGTCGAGGCACTGAGCATGCTCACTGGAAACAGAGCCATGCTTGTGCTCCTATGTGACCCTATCGGGGTACTGTCTAGGCCTACTGGTAGCAGAGCAACACCAAAGATGAAACTGAGACTTTGACGACTATATTGCTTGTGTACCAATATACTGGTATCCTGCTGGGTTCAAAATTGTACAATTCTAGCACTCAACACTCACAGTGAAAATTGCACAATTTTTCCTAGTAGGGCTGCTTAGCCCAAAATTTGTGAAAATATAGGCAGTAGTCAGCTTCTCTATGCAGAAATTGCACAAATCTCCTAGGAAGCCAACCCAGCTCCCAGCCATAAATGCGCCTTTTCTCCTAACAGTTGAGAAGTCTCTTGCATGTGCAACTGAGTTGACTGGTTCCCTCCGGGACCGAGAAAAAATGAGTTGCATGCATGGGCTACTTCTCACAAGGTAGCATGCAAGGCATCCCTTGTTTTAGGGATCTATTTTTGGCAGTCAGAGGTTACATTCAAGGATCATTTCAGAAACCTCCCACCAAGTGTCACTTTCCCTAGATTTGTGGCATACGCATCACAACCTCGATGTTATCAAAACTCATCATCCAAACATTGCAGAGTTCATTCCTCAAATCAACCTTGCACCCCAGACTGTGTTTCAGCACCCCAGATTGTGCCTTACGCAGTCTTGGTAGTTAGTCTCCCAGCCGCCCAGATTGTGCCTTGAGAAATCTTGGCAGTCAATCTCCTGACCTCTCGATGGAAATTTCGCAACCTTCATGATCAGTCACACAGGTATGTTGCAAGTCAGTTCTCAAGTTCATTTTGGTTTTCGACTGACAGGTTGTTTTCCATGAGTGTTGGCATGTCTCCAGTTATTACAGGTGTTCATTTGCCTCTCAGCAGTGTAGGTATAATGGTTTCCAAGAGGGCAGAGTTGAAGACACCATTCAAAGCACACCTGGAGATGCAGTCAATAAATGTATATGATCTTGCCTACTCATGAAGATATCAAGTTGTTCGTAGACAAGGACATCAAGATATGACAGTAGCAACATCACAGTGAGTAGCATCATGAATAACAGCTGGAGGCAGCATACCAAATGCAATGAATGCAACGAATATAAGAGGAAGGTTGTTGAAAACATAGAGGTGGAACAAAGTTGCAATCTTAAGCAGATCCACTGATGATGAAAGAAACTTTGGAGACTCAGGCTATGAGGTGACGACATGTCATGAAGATCATGTGAAGACATAGAATGGAACAAAGAAGGAGTTGCATGTGCTCAAGCATAAAATCAAGGAATAACATGAAGCTTCACAAACACACGAATGAGTTGCACCAGGAACATGAACAATAGTGGGCACAACATGCACTCACAAAAGAAACTGCACCCGTACATGTTAAAGATCCATCCCAGTAGCTAGCCCGAAGCAGACATGGTGAGGAGTGTTTTTGGTCACATGTAAGGGATTCAACAACATGCATGCAATCCAACCCATTCCTCAAACTTACCAAGGGGAAGACAAGAAGCAAGTCCAACTAGAGCTGAACATGTACTTTAGCAAGTTGATGTGCATGACCACCATCACACACTTGAAGATTAGCACATACACTATGCATCAGTGTGTTGCTGGTTTAGCCGCACCCAAGAAGACCAAGCACATGTTAACAGATGAGTTGGATGAAGGAGCCATACCAATGCATTGGATGCAAGGGAGGAAAGAGTTTGCTTCAACAAGATGTTACCATGGGGTGCATGCACACCATCATGGACGACCAAGCTTGGCATTAGCTCACTAACTACACATTACAAGCATGTCAAAGAGTTTGTCTCACCTCAACAGACTGAGTGTTAGTGATGTGTGCATGGCTTGGTTAAGCCATATTGTCTCACATGAGCACATGTACATTGTAATGTAACGTCATGTCAAGTGGAAGTTCAAGTGTCAATAGTTGGATGTAATAGTCATAGAGTAGATTAAGAGTTGTGTGGTAGATGAGCTATCACAAAGGGGAATGTCAAGGGTCACCCCACCCTTTGCTATAAATAGAACCTCATAACTCATTGTAAATGCTTTTGGTCAACCAAGCTTATGATATGACTATATTTTTGGAGAGTATTGTAATGCACCTTGGCTTCTCCACTACAAAGAGCTAGTTCATCTCTTTGGAGGAGTAGGCGGATGTGTCTGTAACGTTCCACTGTTGGGCTAGCATGTTTACATGGATGTATTGTATGATTGAGACTTACACATCTTTATATAATAAGAGCCAACAAAATTTCATGCATATGTTGTTATTGTAGTTGGACTATTCTGGTTGCTTAGTAATGTTTGTTGTTTAACTTATGTATTTGTGTATGAAGTGCTTCATATGTGATTATATGAATCTTGTTGCATATGTGTTGTTGGTTTAACCATCACTTTGATTGTGGAATGATCTGATTTCCAGCTTGTGATGGATCTTCGCTCGTGTGTTCCCTTCTCAATTGAGTACTTCTATAGGTTTCCAAGGGTCACACTTATCTCACCCCCCATGTGTTGGAACCTATCATTCAACTTCCTTGACTCACTGCAATGGTCACACCCTTGCTACCGATAGAGTTATCTTACTTTCCTCTGTGCGACATCGCGGTCAAGGCATTACCTTACAATCCACTACTGGGACTCCTACATTAAACGGTCTGAGGTCTATTTGGGACTTCTTATTGGGGAGATCCCCTAGACATGTTGGTGGGTCCAACATGATTAGCATTTTTGACGCTTGAAGGAGGGCCAGATGACAAGTTGTGTCCTCTAATCCAGTTTTGAACCTTTGCATATCTTTCATGGATTTTTGCACTCTTCTCCCTCTGTAATGTTTTTCAAATCATGAAGATGTCTCCATCACGGGGGATTTTTTTGATCTCTCATCCACTTTCATGTATGATGGTGAAGGCACAATGGCCTGGCTTGAGTACTTAAGTTCCTTTCTTTCCATGATTCATGAGGAAGATGGGTGTTTTGACGAACATGCCAACTTGTTGCTTGCACACACACTTCATGAACCTCCACGTAGATGGCTACTCAGCCTATTGACTGACAACATGCACTCACTTGAGCACTTATGTGATCTTATTGAAGACACATTCTATCATTTTGATCCAGGCCATATTAACCAAAAATTGTTACAATAACGGAAGGCTCTGCATGAATCAATTATTTATTTTTGGTAGTGCTTCCGTGACTTGTAGTTTCAAGCTCCGAGGAGGTAGATGAAATTTGCTTATCTTTGGGACCGGTTCAAGTATTTTCTTAAGAAATCTGCCCATCCCGAGAATAATCTTGAGATCAAGACTCGTTCAACATTCTTCATGGATGGAGTTGCTCAATCTCATGTGGATGTGGTCACTGTCTCGACTGACTGTTGCCTCTCTCTCATTTAACAACTCCACCACTGCTTAGTGATGTTGAAGATCATACTCACACACCTGTTCATCTTTCTCATCCTCCCAACATCACTTCACTTAATTTTGTCACAGATTTGGTTGTGAGTCCTTCGAGTTCTCATATGCAATTTGTTCTATGACCTCTGCCTTCACACTCGGGTGTTCCTCCAGATGATACTATCTTGTGTTCATTCATTCCAGACTCTTCACTTGTTGTGAATGAGGAACAACCCACTCACGGAGTTGGTTTTTCACAACCAACATGTGTTGTCATTCATGAAGAGTATGAGTGGGAGCTTAAGCATCAACACTTAGCAAAGGAGGACTCCCTTCTGTCCAATCCCCATTCGTTCTTTCCTAACATATTTGGTGAACCTTCCATCCATGATTTCACATGTATGTCTTCATCCACAGATGCATCCATTGTTGATCACTTGCAGGACTCACTGGATGATGGTTAATCATTCGAAAATGGAGAGGATCACTGAAAATCCAATTGATCTTTCAAATATCTTTTCCGGAAACACAGAGTATGAGTTTGTTCAATTTTCATCTACCCCTCTAGTTCATTCATTTGATCATGAGGATGCCGATGAAATCATTGATTTTTCTGATCACAGCGGTCGTGATCCATTTGTTTCCTTATTTGATCATAATCATGATTCTATCACATTTGATCTTTCGAAGCCACCAATTTATGATTATATATCTAATGATGAAGTTTAAACACCCAAGACTGTTGAGGAAATTCAACCTGTGATGATGGTCATGTCAGTCACTCTCTCTCTTGAGGTTAGTCTCACTTTCGATCATGAAACTGTTCAATCAACCAAGGATCCTCATCACTCATCTATATGCATTGAAGATCCATCTGACACAGAGATCACACTTCCTCCACTCGAACTACATGATCCCATCGCTCATGCATTGGAGGAATCTTACACTGCAAGAATATGTGTACGACACAAGCTATCTTTGTTTCTTTCATTTTCTTGCATGTCTCAGTCAAGAGTGTGCTTATGCTTCAATGTTTCATGCAGTGACACACAACACCATGATAAAGTCCACGGACTACTTTTCATGCACTTGCACTCACTTATGTCCTATGGGCACTATCAAACACGAAGTGTGGTTGTCTTCATTGTTATATATTTCTTGCTTGCTGGTTCCCACAACTGGGTTGCTTGCAGACCAAGTCTTCACCAACATGGGTATACCAATGCATCGGTGACTGCATTGGAAATGTCACTTTACCTGATCAGGCCCATGCACCATTAGTCTAGGAGTAGGAGTAGTGTTTGCTTCTAGTCAATTTGCTTGCATGCTTTTTTTCTTATTCACATTGTTTGCTTGTTTGTCTACTTGCTTGTTTGCTTACTAGCTTTGCTTTCACTTATGCTTCTGCTTTTGATTTGCTTTGATGTTTGTTAGTTTTCTTGTTTTTTTCATAGTTTAGTTTTGCATAAAACCATGTATGACTCTTGAAACAAGCTGGGTGAAGTACAAGAGGGCTTGTACAACTATCACTACTTGGTTATCTATCACCTTGCCTCTATATGAAAAGCTTGTTACTTTTAGTCCATGATACGTCGAAGAAAAATATGTAATGTTCGAAGTGAACCTTGGTGAAAACACAACACTTGTATGCTAACTAGTGTTACCTTTTCTAGTTGGTTGTTTTTGGGTTAACCCTTGTCATCTCAGTCAAGTAGAGTAAGGTAAGGGGGGGAAATTTAATAGGCACAATTACGAAAATAAAAAAGAAAAAAGTGAAAAAAGTTTGAAAACAAATGAAAAACCAATAAGGGAAAAGAAGAGAAAGGATTCCTATGTAGAGAGGTGATGCAAGTAACTCCACTGGGGTACTGACCAGGCTTGTTGCCAGTAGAGCCATGCTTGTGTTCCTATGTGACTCTGTCGCGGTACTGTCCAAACTTGCTGGTAGAAGAGCAACACCAGAGATGAAACTCAGACTCTGACGATTATACTACTTGTGCACCAATATACCCCTTAACCCCAATTGAAACAATTGTGTTTCCTTGGCTTGGAATGCATGTCAATCGACCAAGAGCTTGGCAGATGCTACATCTTACAATCAAGCTAGTGTGGAAACCATCAGGAGTTGAGAACTGAACAATACTTCCGAAGGTTTTAGACTTGCTTTTCATGAACAAGGTCCATTCAGAGAGCTAGAGTTCTACCGGTGTGTCGCCAAGTGTTTTAGTGGCTACAACCACCCTCCAAAATTTTGCCTTAGCTTCGGTTTGGAGCCTGCCTTCCAACCTTCACAGAAGCTTGCCTTGCTTCATCAAGTTCACAAGCTTTAGTGTTTTGCTTGCACAAAGGCAGCCTGTCGATCACAACTTGATGCATTCTCCTCATAGGTTAATCACTCGAACTTGGTCCAACTAAAGGTTTATGAACTCCCCCAAGGATAGGCTATATCAAGGGATACACCAGCAAAATTAAAGAAGTGTGTGTTATGGCATGCTATGACAAGAGGGATGGTGGAGAGACACTAAAAGCAAGGTTTCTTGGTACAAACAATGTGGTTTTGGATGTGTGTTACTACCATTGTGGATACGTTGTATATGTTGTACATGTTGCATATGTGATGTTGTGTGTGTACAATGTTGTGTATATATAGTGTGTGTACATTTTGTTTATGCAATGATTATGTACAGGGTGGTACAAATAGTGTTGTGTGAATATTGCATATGTAGTGTTGGGTATAGATGGTTTTATGTACATGATGGATATGTGGTGTTGTGCACATAATGTACTGTGAACATGATGGATATGTGGTGTTGTGTGCATGATTGTACAAGTGGTGTTGTAAGCATGTGGTTCCATGTACATGTTGTACATGTGGTGCTATGTGCATGTGGTGCTATGTACATGTCGTGCATGTGAGGATATGTACATGTGGTGTGGTGTACATGTCATACATGTGGTATTGTCTACACGTTGTACAGGTGGTATGATGTAGATGTGGTGTTGTGTACAGGTTGTGCAAGTGGTTCAGTGTACATGTGATGTTGTGCACATGTTGTGTAGGTGGTGTGTTGTACATATTTATTGGTGTACATGTGTTATTGTGCGTCTAGTACATAATGTGTTGCAAGCATACGACATTATGTATGTGCATTATGACTTCATGGTATCACGACATGTGTATTCGTTATGCTGTACTCTATGTATGTATATGTATTTTGTGGTATTGTATATCAGTTGTAGATGTATTGTGTTATGTTGTACACTAGGTGTAGGTACATGTATTATATGGCATTGTACATCGGGTATAGATGGATGTATTGTGTTATACATTAGGTGTAGGTGTATGTATGTGTTGCATTGTACATCAGGTGTAGGTGTACATATATGTTGTATTGTACATTGGGTGTAGGTGTATGTATTGTGTGGTGGTGTAAACGAGGTGTATGCACATGTATTGTGTTGTGTTGTACATTGGGTGTAGATGTATGTGTTGTGTGTCAAGTGTAGATGCATGTATGGCATGGTGTTGTATGTCATGTGTGGTTGTATGTGTGTGATGCACGCTATGTGTATGTGCACATTGTTGAGGAGAAGGCACTGGGTTTTTTTCAAGTGTGGAAACCAATCCGGTGTGTGTACAAAATAAGGACAAAGGGCCAAGTATTGATTAAAGGACAAGTATCAATATTTTATTTCAATTTTATTATGCATGAGATTTATGATTATGGTTTATGATGATTACATGTGATCTATGATTCTGTTTTATGATGGTTACATGTGAGTTATGATTTTGATCTATGATGGTTGTGTTTTGAGCTAACCTAATGTGATATGTTTATACGTGATGACTTGGTCAAAGATGTTATTTTGACTTGTTGTGACAAGAAGCAAGCAGGATTGTAAGTGTACCTTATTGATGAGATACCAATGAGGTATGATGTGAATTTATTTAATTTATTTTAAATCTAATGGAAGTTATGTGCTTGGTATAGGAAGCACGAAAATTCCCAGTTGAGTGGTTGAAACAAACTACAAGAATTAGCAACACTAGTGAAAGGAATTGGAAGATGTAACAATATGCTATTAAAGAACTTTAGGAGCAAGGAAATTGTGGGGCGTTGGTGTCCAATAGTGTCCATTGATTTCCATGAGCATGCTATGATAGGTGTGATGTTTTTTTGTATATTTCGATGTACGAAAGCCTTGCCAAGGGATGGAATGCACGAGATGAGGGTTCCAGTAGAACTTGAAAGGTGAGTGACTGCATGGAAGGGGGTGACGATATTACTCGAGGTACTGTGTAGCAGAGAACGAAAGGTCGATGATGGATTTGTTTTGGTCATTAACATTGCTAGATGGAATCAAATGCACGTTGGGGGTGTTCCGTGGAACAATGAGCCGGTAATTGTTCACTAAGAGGACAAGTGGTGCAGGATTATAGTGCTAGACATTGGATTTAGTTTGACTGTGGAAATGGATTTTGGATTTCCTAGGAAGGAGGTGGATACTGGTATTACTTTGAGGGCGGTGTGAACCTATGGATTCCCTTGTTGCAGATGCAAGCATCATATCCTTTTATTTGTTGGTTGAGAAAATGTGTATATGTGTATATCATTGTAAGTATTGTATCAAGTTGGATTTATAAAGCTCCATAGGTAGTTTGATTATTTGCAACGTGAAGCAAATGTGTATGTGTGTATGTGTGGTTGTTATTGTAAATACCATAATGAACTATGTTATAAAGCTCTAGTAAATGGTATGTTTGTCATGTTTTAGTAGATGGTCATTGTAAATAATACAACGAGTTGTGTTATAAAGCTCCATTGGAAATATGTTTTTTTTTTAGCAGACTTGTTGGTTATAGGTGTCATTGAACACCGAGGATAGTGTTCCCCCAAGGGGGAGGGTTCTGTAACAACCCTAGTTAAAAACTCCTTGTAAAAATATATAAGATGACAATTGATGGGACATATATTCCAAGATGAATGGTGGGAAATAAATCCTATTGGGTGTTCATTTAAGTTATTATGGATAAAGGAAATGGCTAATGATTTGGAAAGGAGAAATGACATTTTTCACATATTTATTTATGAAAATAATGGAAATTAGGAGAAAAATGAGGTGAAAGGTCATAGGTTGAATGTGAGGAGGAAATTGAAGGAAAATAATGGAAAATGAAGGAAATAGAGGCCTCATTAATAAAAAGGCTTCTAAGGATCAATTAGTAACCTTTTTGCCAGTTATGTTTTGGAGCTCTTTCCTTATTCTCTCTCTCACTCTCTCTCTCTCTCTCACTGTTGGACACCTAGAGTTTTCTTTGAGCAGTTGGGCATTAGATCAAGAAAGGAAAATAAGGCAAGAGGAAGTGAATATAAAGCAAGGAAAATAAGGATGAATAATCTACAATAGGATTCCTTGCAGGTATTGATTTGCATGTGTGATTTCCTTGATATATTTGGAATGCATGGTATTGCATGTGAATCTGTTGTAGCAGCTGAAAAACCCTCCAAAATTTTGGCTTGCATCCAAATTTCAAAGCCTTCCTTGGTTTTTTCTTTGCTGGTTGCAAACACTCGAGCTCACCCCATGAGCTCTTGTGAAGTTTTTTCACCCTTTTGCTTGTTTGACTAGCGGTTGTCTTTTGTCATGTTGATTTCTTTGTCATTCTTGTGATTTTATTCTGGTGAGTTTGAAGGTCTGTATTTATGTGTTTGGGTTGTGTTTTCCATATAAACATCTGTCATACTCACATAAAGTTGTAAGCATTTCTAAGAAAGTTCCATCACTGTCATCCGAAGGTCTATCATAAGTGTCACACTTGTCGCTCTCAACTCCAAGATAGTATCATTGAGGGCATATTTTGTCTTATGTTCATGGTGGTCTATGTTGTCACATCATCAAGTATGTTAAGTGTATGTTCACAATGTTAGTCTACAAAACTTTGCTTGCTTTCAATACTTAGCCATTTTCCTGAAAATTTGCCTGACCAAACAACCCTCTTCCACAGGACCTCGACTAAGATGCATTGCGCAGTCTTAGACCCCATTGACCCTACTCTACTGCCCAAAATTTTGTAGTGCTTGAGGATTTCCTCTAGGCCAACTGTACTGTACAATCCCAGAGGTGAGCAACCTCTCTACCTCCCAGAATTGCGTAGAAAATGCCTCCTTGTCTGTCTGAACTGAACATTTATTAAGCATAATCATCAACCCTTATCTTTTCCTTCTGGGAGCCTACACTACTCTGAGACCTGGGTCTGCATTGTTCTCCAAATTTGCATAGACAAGCCCAGTTGGTCATCTGCTGCCCTGTTCTACACTATTCAATAGAATTTTGTAGAGCTACACAGATTACTGCTACTGCCTTGCTCTACTTTGCCTCCAAAAATTACGTAGACATGTTTGGCAGTTCCCCTGCTGACTCTCCTACACTATTCCTAGATATTGCATAGTCATGACCAGTAGGTCCCTCTACATCCCAACTCTATCTTCCCTCTAGAAATTGGGTAGAACTGACTAGTAGTCCCTCTGCAGCCCGCTCTGTCTTCCCTCTAAAAATTGTGGAGAAGTTTCTTCCCTCAAGGTCCCACCTGTTAGGGTCCTATATTTCATAGGAGCATTTTTTACCTGATATTTTTATATTTGAAAAGTATAAATAATGTTTGATGTTCGAAATATTATTTCCAAAGGAATATAATACACACACACACACACACACACACATATATATATGTATGTATATATATGTATGTGTATATATATATATGTATGTGTGTGTATATATATAGATACTATATATATATATATATATATATATATATATATATATATATATATATATATATATATGGATAGAAAAAATAAAAAGAAAATAAATTGTAGGGGACATAAAAAATAGAATAAAGAAAGAAATGAAAGGAAAGAAAAGGAAAAAACAAAAACAAAGAAAAGACAAGACAAAAGAAAAATATATGGAAAATGTCCCCCTAGGTGAGAATGTCCAAATGCCACTAGAAAAAGCAGAAAATGCATGAAGACCTTCATTTAGAAATGTTTGTATATAAGTGCGCATCTTTTTTAAATGCAAATTAAAAATTAATTGTTCATTTAATCATGCTGGTTAATCATGATTAAAGTTGATCCAATAGGTTAGGTTAGGGAAATAAATCAACCATCTAGCTTAATATTGGTTGAAATTGGTAGTTAGATTAGAGAAAAGTTAGACAAACTGTCTAAACATGGCTAAAGTCAGATTAAATATTTCGATAAGTAATAATATATGAGTGTTAATGTTTAGTCTTTATTATAAAGTCAGAAAACGACAAAAAATATTTGTCATAATGTGATATACTACGATTATCGGTCAGGGGAGGGGGCACCAAAAGCGGTAATTAAATCCCTAGGCCCCACACTGTGTGGCGGTTGCTCTTGGCTTCAAATCTCCCAAGCCTAAAACCACATACCACGAGCCCCCCCTTGAAAACTTCTTTTCTCGCCTTCATTCCTGTCAACAATCCAGCACGTCAAATCTTGTATCCTACTCTTCGATCCAGTTGTTGTGCCACCCGTCTCTCCCTCATTCACCTATCAAGCTACCCATTACACAATAAACCCGTTGCAATTTTCCCATTGTGATTAATTGTTTAATCATTTATTTCCTAGTCCACCCATTCTGTAACAGACCTACACGCAACAACCACCAATTCCATCACTATAAATAAACCCTGGTAAACCCGTGTGGACCTCCTCTACATTTTTGGTTGTTTGATTTATAGGTAGTCCTCTCTCATATTGAATTTCACGTCCACCACCAACGCCTGTCATTTCTTGCAATTTAGGGCTAAAATTACCTAGCTAGGTAACGTTCTAAACAAATCTCTAACCTCTCTTTCGTCTTTCCACATTTACAGACATGGCACCCAATGGAAAGGGTAAATCTACCAATCCAAAACCAAACGATGAAAATCCTATGTCCTCTACCACCCCGAACCTCGATCATTTACCCTTAGCTGACAAGTATTACAAAATTGTTGATACTGAGTGTGAATTTTACTTGTTTGAAATGCACCACTAGTTGAAGAAAAATTATTTGGACCAGGGGGATGAAATCAATTTGTGGGAATCCCTATTGCCCATGTTCATGTTTTCGTAGGTCCACCATTTTCTTGATTTCATCATCTGGCATCAAACTAAATATAATCCAGTTGAGAGACCCATTGTGGCCCAGAATGGAGACACTATGGTCACTATTTCACCATAAACCATAAATCAATTGTTATTCATTCTTGAAAATGACTCTCTCAATCCGTTTAAAGCAGTTGTCCTAATGGATCTGTATCTTAAACTCACTTTCCCTCAGAGAGCACAAATCTTTGAGATTTTCCTCCCAGAGGATGCTCAACTTCCCAAGACAAGTCCCCACTATCTGGCTTCCATGTTCCCAAAAAAAACTAAACAGATCATCTCTTTAGTGTCTTTCCTTCTAGGGTACCAGTTAGACCTATGGGTGGATGCACCTATTCTAATTTTTATTTCCATTTTTTTCTAAGAAACATATGCTAGCATTCATGTTTAATTTCAGTCACTTTTTGGATGATAATATGCATGAACAATTGATGAATATCACTACTGAAGGCATGTTCAAGTATCCATCTATATTAGTTTACATGTTCCTTTTTCAGCAAGTTAACAAATTTCCAATAGCATTGCAAAAGCAAGATGATCAAGGAGTCGATTAGTCAGTAATAGAGTGGAGCTCATTGGTGAGAATAAATTCAATAGAGTTCAGTTTTATAGATTTCATAGACATGTTTATTCATATAGCCACAGGGATTCTCAACAGTGAAATTGAACCAAGGATCAGTTCAGAAATTAAGAGGATTTTGCACCTAAGTGAGCACACCAAAACTGGAGACTGGTATCTATACCAGAGCTATTCAGAAATAAGGGTATATGGGTATGAACTACCCCCATATAAGTTTCCGAAATGTGTTCCAATGATGATCTTTTCTCTGGGATATATTAGGCAAATGATTAACATGGATGAAATCCACTTTGTTTCAGGCAAAAGAAAATCATAGTTCAAGATTAAGTCATAAGTGGGACCTTCTATATGTAATAGAAGAGTGGCAAGGAATGAGGGAGATTCAATTCTCAAGCAAATGAATTTCTAGATAAGTTTTACCTGGTCATACTACCCTTTCAGTATAATTTCTAATTTAAGGGTGGAGCACAAAACCACACCTTATAATCATAGCCCCAAATGAGATATCGAGAAATTCATGAATCAAGACCAGTGGGAGGAAAACACACTACAAGAAGTAGAGGAGTAGACTCTATAAAAAACCACTTCCCAAACTCTAGTGCCTTAAGAGAAGCATAACAAAAGACCAAGGGAAGAAATATCTTGACTAGTTACAGAAATCGGTGCCAAGAAATTCATTATTTATTAGAAAAGGAAGAATATTGACCCTAAAATAGTCACCACTCAGCGTGAATAAGGGAAGGAAACCATTGTCATGATTGGTACACAGGTCTCAATAGGGTCCGAGGATTGTTTCTCTGCAACTCCATCCTCCTCGAACTCACAAGATCCTTGAAGATTAGTGCAGTCAACAAAATTGGGAGATAATCAAGATGAGCAAAACATCTTCAATAAATTTCTAAAAATAAAATAGAATAATGAAACACTCAAGGGCAACACATATGCTCAGTTTTGGAAACAAACCTTTACTTCCTAGGATACACTATTAACAACATTTGACAGTGAGGAAGGAATAATGCAGATGGCATTTTTACAATCTCAAGTTTCATTCCCAAAGTCCCCTTTCGATTACAAGAAGACTATTTTGTCATTTGATGAAAAGAATAGACATTCTATAGATCAAATGGATATGCATAGACAGTTTGGAGAAATTATTTTCTCCACCATGACCAACACTATTATGATAGCTTCAAACATAAGGACATCACTCAACAATCTCCAATCACTGTTAAAGCTGGAGAAAATCTCCTCATTAGCAAAGGAAAACAAAATCAAATCATTGGAGGACCTAGTGATAAAACTAGGTTATGATCCCAGTGATGTCAAAGAAGTCGAAGAAATTACGAAGTGAAAGAATACATATTTATCAACACTTAGAAAGCAACTGAAATTACCATCTACAGAGGATCCGCAAGCAAGTGAGATAGAAGAAAATGAGCAGGATAGAGAAGACATGCTCAAAATCATCATTGTGAAAAATGTATATATTAAGGAGATGGAAGAGAAAATAGAAAAGTTACTAAAAGAAAAAGAAGATGTTGCACAATTAGATATGGCTACAGTCACAACTATACCAACTTTTGTTACAAGGACAGTCGAGGAGTCTACATCAGCATCAAGTGACCTAAACAAACTCATGTAGGAGTTGTCTCTTAAGAGACAATATAATGACAAGCTAAAGAAGAATTTGAAGAATCTGGAAGAACAGAAGTTGAAAATTGACATCTTCTATGTAGCCGAGTTATAGAAATCTCACTAGTTTACCCAAAATATTGAAAGATTGGAAAATGAGTCATTGATGGCTCATACTTTGGAACATGCTAGGGAAAATGTTTGGCTAGAAATTAGTCAAGCCATGATTAGAAATATCTAAGACAACAATAGAATAGGTTAGAATTATCCTGGGACACAAACCAGGTGAGGCTAGGGAAAGATCTAAGACAACAATAGAATAGGTTAGAAATGCCCCGGGACACAAACCAGGTGAGGCCATAGCCATGATTAAAGTGTTGAACTCAAAGACCAAATCAGAATTACAACATATGTAGATCATAGAAAGGACATAGACTATCTTGGAGATCAAGAAAGTATTGCAGAAAATAAACTTGATGACCTAATTAGAGACCAAAACTCAGACTTTGGAAAATTCTATCCAAATATTTCACACCAATTTTAACTTATTGAACTAGAGAGGATTACTAAGATTAGTAGCACCAAATGATAGATTGATTAGCTTAGAGGATTACTGTTATAAAATCTATATTATTGCTAGAGATAAATCCAATTTTGTAGGTGTTAAGGGACACATCACAGGGAAATCTTTCTTAGAAGCTTTGGAGTTTGATTTAACTATCAAACATGAAATCAAACACATCTTCATCATCAAGCCATCCTTTAAGAAGTATATTGAAGTCAACGAAGTGTATAGAAAGTTACTAAATCTTTATATCCCCAGTGATGAAAGATGGGATCAATTGTGTGACACCATTGAGTGAAAGATTTTCATATCCAACAAATAAACAACAAGGAAGCACATTTTTAGGACAAGTCATCAACAATTTTCCTTGAAGTTAGTACCAACAGTTCCAGCAGTTAGAAGATTCCTAATTTTTTGTACCACTTTTGTAATTAGTTGTTAGATATTTTTAGGATCCTATCTTGATATTTTGAATCAAGATATTTTGTGAGTTTTTCTATAAGTACTTCATAATTTGAATCTTGAAGGGTTGGGATTAGTTTTTAAGAAAGGACTTATATTGTAAAGAAGCTCACAAAACTACCTTTGATCATATCTCAGTAATACAACTCAAGCATTACAAGATTCTTGTGTCAATTTCATTGGTGAAGTTCATATTTCTCTGTTAAATGTTTTCATTGTTTTTCATATGTGTTTCTATAATCTAAATTATTCTAATAAGAATATGAACAAAATTTGTTTAAAAGTACACTCTATATCGGACTTATGAATAATTTCCATGTTTTCTTCTAAAAATTAAAAACAAATTTCTTTATTTCTTTATTTATTAATTGGATTGCTTTATCCTTTTCTTCTCTTTAATGCCATAAATATTAAAGGATTCAGTGAATTTTCCTACCCTACCCTGTAATTTTAGACTATAAAATTTGTGTTTGATCAACCTAAACATGTGACTCCATTTCATAATGGCCTAATTCCACTATCTCAATAGAACAATATAAAAAACCCAAATCTGAACATGATAACTAGCCTATATCATTAGGAAAACAAAGCTAAATCATAAAGAGAGATACCTCTCTGAAACCGGAAGGGATAGATTCTCAGTTTTCAAAGTGGTTCTAAGGTTACCTCTATGATTTACTCTGCAACCTCAAAAATTATGGAGTGATAAAATCTTGGAGACCATAATGGGGACAAACATATCTTTGTTTGAAATTTCATGTCCATTGTTCAAAACTTTATTTCAGCACATTTAAGAGTTGTTTTTAGAAATGAATGTTTTTGAGGTTGTAATTTTTGTACATACTGTAATTGTGTGTTAAATACTATATAGATTTGGCTCCTAAAAGAATTCATAACAGAGCTCATCCAGATTTGAATCCTCCCAATATCCTAGATAATCCTGAGAAATTGATAAACAAGAAAAGCTTGACCAAAAGTCAAGGGAGTAACAGCTCTCTGCCAAGAGCCAATTATTTTCCAGAGAGTTTTGTTACCATACAAGACATTTTATTTGATCTATCGTTTGAACTTAGCCTCTTTAGAACCAAGTCTAAAAGCTTTGTAGCTAAAACTGACATTGATGAGTCAGTATTAAAGCCATACATATTTGAACATCAGTCTGTAGACTAGGATCTTGACAAACAAGCTCTTCAACACTTTGAAAAATTAGAATACTTAGTGACAGACCTAGATCAATCTATCCACAAATTCTACATCCAACAATTAGTTGAACTTTCATCCCTATCATTCTCTGTTTCTTCTCCCATCACACAACATTTACAACCTGTCTCCACTATTTCCACTTCCTCAACAATTTCCACTACCTCTCCATTAATATCACCAAGCATAATACAAAATATATTAATCCTTTCCACATCTGCACCTCACATAGCTTCTTCTGCTTTTCCTCCCCATATACCAGTCATGACAGCCTGATATGTTCCCCTGGTTTTACCTGCCCTATTACATAACATGCCTCAAGGCTATCAAAGAAGGATTCCTTAGTTTGATGGCACTGGGGCCCTCACTACACAACAACATGTAGACAAAATTAATGACTACTTTGACCTTCAGGAGGTTGATGAATATTATGTTAACATGAGTTTTTTTTGCACAAAGCCTTAATGGAGAGGTAATAAAATTGTTTAAATCTTTACCAACAGGTACCATTAATAATTTTTCTACCTTTCATTAGCCTTTCCTCAACAGATGGGAAACAAAAAAGAATCCCCTACAAGTTTTAAATGAATATAAAAATCTAAAAAGAAAGTGTAATGAAACTATTGAAGAATATTGTGATAGGTTTAATCAAGTTTATGGTGCCATTCCAACTGCTATAAATCCCCCACCAGGGTTAGCTCTTATTTTTTTCGATGAAAGGTTTGATGTTGACATGGCCTACCAATTAAGAGAAAGAGACCCTACCACACTTGAAGAAATGCAAAGTAACACTGTCAAAGTAGAGGCTTATTTATTAGCAAAAAAACCAAGCTTAAAACTGAAGGAAAGGTTACCATGAAGGAGGAACCTTCCTCCTCTTCATCAGACTTAAAAATAGACAATCTAGTCAAAACCATGGAAAGAATGATGGAGAGGATGACAATGGCTGATAGAACCCATCATAGGGATAACCAAACAAATTCTCAAAACATAAATCAGAATCTCAAAAGAAATATGCCTCTAATAAAACAAAGGGAATAGAGGGGCCCTAATGATGAGCAACTTAGGCCTCCTTTTGAGGAAAACTATGCCGAAGAAGAAGTGTGAATAAAAGAATTTTCAGAGAAAAAAAAATCAATTTGTTTGGGGAGACATAAATTGATCATATCTTTTTAACTAAAGAAGAGCAAGGTCAATTTTTGCTTTCACGACAAGAAACAATTCCTTTAGAGTCTAAAGAATACATAGAAGGATATTATAATGCCATGATGGAAGTGCATAGGAAATATAACCTCAGGAGTAGAAAAGCTACTAATGCTCCTCCTAAGAAAATCCCTGATACTCCTTCGAAAATGACTGGTGATAATTGACCAAAGAAAACTCAGACTGATATCCCTTCTTCTAGTTAAACTAAAGATGTTCCTTCCTCTAGTCAATCCAAAGAAGATACTCAAAGAGAAAACCTTAAGAAACATGATTAGAACCTCAAGGAAATAGAGAAGCCACAAACCTCTTTTAGCATATAAAATGAATTTGCTAAAGTTAAAATTTCAATTCCCCCTCATTGAACTGATGAATACGAATGCGTATAGGACACAAGTAATGAAAGCCTTAAAGGTAGGAGAAGGAACATATACAATTAACCTTGCTAATGACAATCTTGAACTGTTGTTTGGTCCAGAGGTAGAAGGTAAACCCCAAGATGGAAATTTTCCCCATGTCTATGTTAGTCTCAATGTCATGGACAAAATCGTTCACAATGCCATGCTTGACTCTGGTTCCTCACACAATTTAATTCCCCGAGCCATAATGGAGAAATTGAATCTTCACATCACTAGGCCATATAAAGACTTGTATTCTTTTGATTCCAAAAAGGTAAGGTTCCTTGGTCTCATTAAGTATCTTTGTGTCACCCTAGCTCAAATTCTTTCCAGAAGCATAGTTATGGATACTGTAGTGGCATACATACCCCAAAAATATGGAATGCTTCTTTCTAGATCATGGGGGGTGATGTTGCAAGGCACACTACAAATGGATATGAGTTATGCTACCATACCTGTTTTTGGTTAGGCTAGGAGACTTTACAGAGAAACCCTAATTAAATACATGGTTAGCAGCCAAGATAGATCAAACAACCATCCCTTTTATTTAGTTCATTCATACCTAGACTTATTTATCTTGTATAATGATGGAGGCATAGAAGGAAAACTCCCTAACCTAGAAATGGATTTTTGTGGGATAGAAGAAAACAAAATAGACATGGTAAAATTGGATAAAGATAATGATCCTTTATGAAACATGGATTTTGATGGGGTTGTAAGAAAAGAAGGACATTCATATAAACTGAACTTCCAATGTAGCAATAATATAGTTGAGTATGAAGCTTTAATCCTAGGATTACAACTTTTGAAAAAATTAGGTGCTAAGAGAATTTCAGTTCAGGGAGATTTTGAACTCATAATTAAACAAATCGAAGGGGAATATTTAGCTAAACATCCAAGGTTAAGGGCTTATAGGAATGTTGTTCTATATTTCCTTGAACATTTTGTTGAGTATGATTTATTTGTAGTTCCAACAGGTCAAAACATTATAGTTGATGATCTGGCTACTTCAACTAGTACTTGCAAAATGCCTTATCACCCTAGTCACCAGTACACAGTTGAATTTAAAAATAGACCAGCCATCCTAGATAACATCAAGTATTGGTAAGCTTTTTGTAATGATGAACAGATTGAATTTTTTTTACAGTCAAAGGATGAGTTCAAGTATGCCAATATAGACATAGATTGTGATGTAGATAATAAAGTACATAAAATAATGAATAAAGTAGAATTGAATGAATTTGATAAAGATCAATAAGAGTCAGATATTTTGCAGTTCAAGGATAATGTTTTTCCTAGAGGGTTACTTCCTTTGCAATAATTATTTGATTTTAATGATGTGGCTAAAAAACCTAAAATAGAACCTACTCAAGCCAATGTGGAAGAATGTAAGGAACCAAAGAAAAGCCTAAAATAGTTAAATTGTCCAAATCTTTGTCTTCATATGAAAAGAAGAAGTATATAGAACTTTTCAAAGAATTCATAGATTTATTTGTTTGGAATTATAAGGATTTAAAATCCTATGACACCAGCATTATACAACATAAAATTCCTATAAAAGAGGACCACAAACCTTTTAAACAAAAACTTAGAAGGATAAACCCAATTCTTTTACCCCTAGTTGTGAAAGAAGTTAAGAAATTGTATGATGCCAAAATCATTGTACCCCTATGGTTTTCAAAATGGGTATTAAATTTAGTTCCTACTAGGAGAAACACTGGGGAGATTAGACTATGTGTGGATTTTATAAATTTCAATAAATATTGTCTAAAAGACAACTATCATCTACCCAAAATGGACCACATCCTACAAAAGGTAGTTGGATTAGCAAGAATCTATTTATTAGATGGATTTTCTAGTTATAACCAGGTTCTATTATAACCTGATGACCAAGAGAAAACAACATTTACAACACACTAGGGCACTTTCATGTATGTCAAAATTCCTTTCCGTCTGATGAATGTTGGGACTACATTCTGAAGAGCAATGGATTTTTCCTTTGTAGATGAATTAGGTAGGTTTATAGTCATTTATTTACATGATATCATTGTCTTCTCAAAGATAGATGAGAAAAATTTGCTCCATTCAAGGAGAGTTTTCGAAAAATGTAGAAAATTTGGTATCTCCCTTAACCCTAAGAAAACATTATTTGGTTTAGAAAAGGGAAAAATGCTAGGACACATCATTTCAATGGATGGTATAGAATTTGACACTGGCAGAGTGGAAGAAATATTGAAAATATATCCCCTTAGGAACAAAAAATAGGTCCAATCCTTTATTGGAAAAATAAAATTCCTTCAGAGATTAATACCAAATTTGGATGAAATCCTAAACGAAATATCAGACATGTTAAAGAAGGATACTAAAATTAAATGGCATATAATGCAAAGGATTCTTTCACAGATTTCAAGAAATCTTTAACAACTACACCCATTTTAATAAATCACGATTTTACTAAGGATTTCATGGTATTCTCTTCTGCATCGCATCGTACAATAGAAGCTATTTTATTGTAGAAGAATGCTGAAGGAGATGAACAACCAGTTGCCTTTTTCGGCAAATCATTGAGATATGCATGTTGAAATACAACATCATGGAAAAACAGGCATTTGCTTTGGTTAAGAAAATCAAGGATTTCAGTGTTTATATTTTGCACTCACATATTATTGCTTTTGTCCCTAGTGCAGTTGTTAAGGACATACTCATACAAGCAGATCTAGATGGCAGAAGAGGAAAATGGACTGTCGCGATTCTAGAATATGATATTGAAATCAGACGAACAAAGCTTATCAAGGGTAAAGGGTTAACAAAACTCATGGTAGAGTCCAATTGTAATGTGTTAGAATCAATTTTATTGCAGAATTAGATGAACATGAAGAGTAAGCGACTCCACCAATATCAGAAGTTTTCAGCACATCACCATGGTATGCTGACATAATTTTTGTTTTACAAAAATTATATGATCCTCCTAGTTTAACTAAAACCAAGGCAAGGTTCCTTAAAATGAAATCTTTGAAATTTTTCATTATTGACAATAATTTATATTGGAAATATGTTGGATGAATGTTACTAAAGCATTTTTTGAAAGATGAATCAGACAAGGTCCAGGAGGAATTTCATCAGGGAGACTATGGTGACCATCTATATTGGAAATTTGCAGCTAATAAAATCCTTAGAGCAGGCTTTTACTGGCCAATATTGTTCTTTGATGTGCATAAAAAGGTCACCTCCTGCAATCAATGCCAAATATTTGAAGATAAAAGAAAGTTGCTACCTCTACCTTTGAAACTAATTTCAGTAGGATGCCCTTTTCAACAATGGGGGTTAGGCTTCATAGGAGAAATTCACCCTAAGTCCTGAGGTCAACACAAATGAATTTTGACTGAAACTAACTATTTTGCTAAATGGATAGAACCCATTCCCACTAGACAAGCCATTGACTCTGTTATCATCCAATTTCTAGAAGGAAATATATCGTCTAGGTTTGGTTGCCCTCATAAAATCATAATTGACAATGTTGCTTCTTTCAAGTCCAAAAAGATGATAGATTTTTGTAACAAAAATCAGATTAGGCTAGGGAACTCTACTGCTTATTACCCTTAGAGAAATGGTTTAGTTGAGTCCTCAAACAAGAGTTTGGTTAACATTATTAAGAAATTATTGTTGGAGAAAAAAAATTCATGGCACAAAAAATTAATCAATGCAATACGTGTAGACAGAGTTCCAAGAAATCCACTGGAATGTCACTATTCTAGATAGTGTATGGGCTAAATGTTGTTTTCCCAACTTCTTTGGGAATTCCAGTGTTAAAACGTCTGCAAGAAGCTCAGGTGGAGACCAATGACATGCAAAGAAGGATCAACCAGACTATTCAGTTGCAACATTCAAGAGAAGAAGTCTATCATAAAACTCAATTCATTTAAGAAAACATTAAGAAGATTTATGATAGAATAACAAAGGTAGATGATTTTCAACTCAATGATATTGTTTTGAAATGGGATTCTAGAAATGAGGGTAAGGAAAAAAAAGGTAAATTTAACAACTTATGGAAAGGTCCTTTTAAGATTGAATCTTTCAAGGGCAACAATCCATTTCTGTTAATCAATTTGAATGGATAAGAGTTTCTAGGTGGACTAGTGAATGACAGGCATCGTAAGCATTATATCCCATTAGAGTAAGTCAATCATTGATCACCATTGTAAAATACCATTGTACTTTTATATTGCAATAATGCAGGTTACTATTAGTAAAAGTTGAAGCCTACAGTGAAGGCCCTAAGCTTCTATTTGATGTGTCACCATAGATATGGATAAAAGACATGTGAAACAGTTCAGTCGGAAGATATTTACAACATGCCCAATGGACCAAGGCTACTGAATCTACGGTGTTCTTGGCACCTCACAAGGAGGATGGAATCCCCATTGGAGCCACTGTTACGGTCCTATATTTCATAGGAGGAGTTGTTTTTACCTGATGATTTTATAATTGAAAAATGTAAATAATGTTTCATGTTCGAAATATTATTTCCAAAGGTGTGTGTGTGTGTGTGTGTGTGTGTATAAGAAAAAGAAAAGAAATTGTAGGGCACAAATAAAATAGAATAAAGAAAGAAATGAAAGGAAAGAAAAGAAAAAAACAAAAAGAAAAGAAAAGACAAGATAAAACAAAAATATATGAAAAAAGTCCCCCTAGGTGAGCAAGTCCAAATACCACCAGAAAAAGAAGAAAATGCATGAAGACCTTCATTTAGAAATGTTTGTATATAAGTGTGCAACTTGTTTAAATGCCACTTAAAAAATAATTGTTCTTTTAATCATGCTGGTTAATCATGATTAAACTTGATCCAATAGGTTAGGTTAGGGAAATAAATAAACCATCTAGCTTAATATTTGTTGAAATGGTTAGTTAGATTAGATAAAAGTTAGCCAAATTGTCTAAGCTTGGCTAAAGTCGGATTAAATATTTCAATATATAATAATATGTGTTGGCGCTAATGTTTGGTTTTTATTATAACGTCAGAAAATGAAAAAATGATTTTTTTTTTCATTTGATATACTAGGTGCATGATTTAATGATCACGATCTACCCCTCCTAGATCAATTGTGGGGGATAGTTTTCATCCCACCCCAGTCCATCCTGCTATTATCAGTGGCGAGGCATTTGGGTCCAAAAAGCGGTAATCAAATCCCTGTGCCCCATGCTATGTGGCAGACGCTCATGGCTTCGTACCCCCTGCCTAAAACTAGATACCACCAACCCCCCTCCGAAATTTTTTTTTCTCACCTCTGCTCCCGAAAATGGTCCACCACGTCAACTACTATATCCTACTCTCCGCTCCCGTCATTGTGCCACCTGTCTCTCCCTCATTTGCATATAAACCTACCCATTACACAATAAAGTCATTGCAATTTTCTCGGTGTGATTAACCATTTAATCATTTATTTCCTAATTCACCTATTTTATAACGGACCTGCATGCAATGACCACTAATCCGATCACTATAAACAAACCTTAGTAAACCCACGTGAACCTCCTTTTCACTTTTGGTTGTTTGATTTATAGTACTCATACATCATATTGCGTTTCGTGTCCACCACCAAAGGTAGTCATTTCCTGCAATTTAGGGTTAAAATTACCTAGCTAGGTATTGTTCTAATCGAGTCTCTATCGTCTCTTTTGTCATTCCACATGTACAAGCATGGCACCCAAGGGAAAGGGTAAATCTACCAATCCCAAACCAAATGATGAAAATCCTATGTCCTCTTCCACCCTGGACCTCGACCATTTACCCTTGGCTGACCAGTATTACAAAATTGTTAATACTAAGTGTGAATTCAGCTTGTTCGAATTGCACCATTGCTTGAGGAAAACTTATCTAAACCATGGGGATGACATCAATCTTTGGGAATCCCTATTTCCCATTTTCTTGTTTCCACAGGTCCACCATTTTCCTAATTTCATCATTTGGTGTCAAGCTAAATATAATCCAGTTCAGAGAACCATTGTGGCCTAGAATGGAGACATTCTGGTCATTATTTTTCCATAAACCATAAATCAAATGTTATTAATTCCTGAAAATGATTCTCTCGGTCAATTTTATGCAACTACCCTAATGTGTTCGTATCATAAACTCATTTTCCCTCAGAGAGAACAAATATTTGAGATTTTCCTCTCAGAGGATGCTCAACTTCCCAAGAAAAGTCTCCCCTATCTGACTTTCATGTTCCAAGAAAAAACTAAACAAATCATCTCCTTAGTGTCTTTCCTCTTAGGGTACCAGTCAGAGCAATGAATGGATGAGCCTATTCTAGGTTTTCTTTCCATTTTTCTAAGGAGCATAAGCCAACATTCATGTTTAACTTCAGTCATGTTTTGGATGATAATATTCATGAACAATTGATAAAGATCACTACCAAAGGCATGTTCAAGTATCCATATGTATTAGTTTACATGTTCCTTTACCAACTAGGTGACAAATTTCCAATAGCATTGTAAAAGAAAGATGATCAAGGAGTCAATCAGTCAGTAATATAGTGGGCCTCATTGTTGAGAAGAAATTCAATAGAGTTCAATTTTACAGGTTTCATAGACAGGTTTATTCATACAGTTGTAGGGCTTCTCAACAGTCGGAATGAACCAAGGATCAGTTCAGAAATTAAGAGGATTATTCATCCAAGTGAGCAAACCAAAACTGGAGATTGGTATCTGTACCAAAGCTATACATAAATAAGGCTATATGGTTTTTGAACTACCCCCATATAAACTACCCAAATATGTTTCAATGCATATCTTTTCTTTGGAATATATTAAGAAAATGATTATCATGGATGAACTCCACTTTGTTTCAGGTAAAAGAAAATCACAGTTCAAAATCAAGTCATAAGTGGGACCTTTTATATGTAATAGCAGAGCAACAGGGAATGAGGCAGATTTAGTCCTCAAATAAATGAATTTCCACCCAAGTTTTGCCTGGTCATATGACCCCTTCAGTAGAATTTCTACTTTAAGGGTGGAGCACAAAACCACACCTTATAATCATACCCCTAGAACAAAGATCAAGAAATTCATGAATCAAGACCAGTGGGAGGAAATAACACTATAAGAATCAGAGGAGAAGACTTTGTCAATAACAACCTCCCAAACTCTAGTGCCTCAAGAGAAGCAGAACAAAAGATTAAGGGAAGAAAGATATTCACCAGTTATAGAAATCAGTGCTAAGGAAATCATTATTTATCGAGAATGGCATAATAATTATCCTAAAATAGTCACCATTCAGCATGAAGAAGGGAAAGAAGCCATTGTCATGATTGGTACACAAGTCTCAACAAGGTTAGAGGATATTATCTCTGCAATTCCATCCTCCTCGACCTCATAGGATCCTTTAGAATTGGTGCATTCAACAGAATTGGGAGATAATCAATATGAGCCAACATCTTCAATAAATTTTTGAAAATCAAACAGAATAATGAAACACTCAAGCCCAACACATACACTCAGTTTTGGAAAAAAACCTCTACTTCCTAGCATAGACTATTAACAACATTGGATTGTAAGGAAGGAAGAATGTAGATGGAATTTTTACAAGCTCAAGTGTCATTCCCAAATTCCCCTTTGGATTACAAGAAGACTATTGTTTCATTTGATGAAAAGTAGGTACATCCTATAGTTCAAATGGATATGCATAGACAGTCTAGAGAAATGCTTTTCTCCACCATGACCAACACTACTATGACAACTTCAAGGTTAAGGAAATCACTCAACAATGTCCAATCACAGTTAAAGCTAGAGAAAATCTCCTAATTAGCAAAGGACAACAAAATCAAATCATTGGAGGATTGGGTGATCAAACTGGGTTATGATCCCTGTGATGTCAAAGCAGTGGAAGCAATTCTAAAGAAAAATAATATGGATATAGTAGAACTTGAAAAGCAACTAAAATTACCATCTACAGAGGATCCACAAGCAAGAGAGATAGAAGAAAATGAGTAGGATAAAGAAGACATGCTCAAACTCATGATTGAGAAAAATGTATAGATTAAGGATATGGAAGAGAAAATAGAAATGTTACTGAAAGAAAAAGAATATGTTACACAGTTAGCTATGGATACATTCACAGCTATAGAAATTTCTATTGCAAGGACAGTTGAGGAGTCTAAACCAGCATCAAGTGACTTGAACAAAATCATGCAGGACCAGTCTCTTCAGAGACAAGATAATGACAAGCAAAAGATTAAATTGAAGAAACTAGAAGAACAAAAGTTGAAAATTGACAACTTCTACGTAGTTGAGTTACATAAATCTCACTAGCTTACCTAGAAGATTGAAATATTGGAAAATGAGTCACTGATGGCTGAGACTTTGGCACATGCCAAGGAAAATGTTTGGCTGGAAATTATTCAAGCCATGACTGGTATTTGTCCATTTCATCAAATCATCTTTTAGCAAGAAGAGCTTAAATAAAGATCTAAGACATCAATAGAACATGTTATAAATGCCCTGGGATACAAACTAGGGGAGGCCACAACCATGATTAAAGTGTTGAATTCAAATACCAGATCGGGATTAGAACATATGTTGATCACAAACAAGACACAAATTATCTTAGAGATTAAGAAAGTATTGCAGAAAAGAAACTTGATGACCCAATTGGAGACAAAAACTCAGACTCTGGAAAATGTTTTCTAGAGATTTCACACCAAGTTCAACTTATTGAATCAGAGTGGATTACTAGGATTAGTAGCACCAAATGAAAGATTGATCGGTTTGGAGGATTACTATTAGGAACTCTATATTATTGCTACATATAAATCCGAATTTGTAGGTATCAAGGGACACATCACAGGGAAATATTTCTTAAAATATTTGGATTTTGATTTAAATATCAAACATGAAATCAAACGCATATTCATCAACAAGTCAACCTTTCAGAAGTATATTGAAGTCGATGAAGTTTATAGAAAGCTACTAAATCTTTCTATCCCCAGTGATGAAAGATGGGATCAATTGTGTGACACCATTGAGTGAAATATTTTCATCCCCAATAGAACAACAACAAGGCATCACATTTTGAGGCCAACTCATCAACACTTTTCCTTGAAGTTAGTACCATTAGTTCCAACGGTTAGAATATTGCTAAATTTTTGTACTACTTTTGTAATTAGTTGTTAGATATTTTTAGGATCCTATCTTTATATTTTGAATCAATATATTTTTTAAATTTTTTTGTAAATACTTCATAATTTGAATTATGAAAGGTTGGGATTAGTTTTGAAGAAAGGACTTATATTATAAAGAATCTTACAGAGCTATATTTGATAATATCTCAGTAATACAACTCAAGCATTACATTTTTCATATGTGTTTCTATAATCTATATTATTCTAAGAAGAGTACGAACATAATTTGTTTAAAAGTACACTCTGTATTTGACTTTAGAATAGTTTCCATGTTTTCTTCTAAAAATTAAAAACATAATTTTTAATTACTTTGTTTATTAATTGGATTGATTTATCCTTTTCTTCTCTTTCACACCATAAATATTAAATGATCCAGTGAATTTTCCTACCCTGCCCTTCAAGTTTAGCCTATAAACTCTGTGTTTGATTAACCTAAACCTATGACTCCATTTTCCAATGGCCTAATTCCACTATCTCAACCCAACAATACAAAAAACCCAAATCTTAACATGATAACTAGCCTAAGATCATCATTAAAACAAAGCTAAATCATAAAGAGAGATCCTTCTCTAAAATTGGAAGGGATGGATTCCCAATTTTCAAAGTGGTTCTAAGGTTACCTCTCTGATTTACTCTGGAACCTCAAAAATTGTGGAGTGATACTGCCACTTTGTAGTTGACACTGGTGACTATCACTACACAATCCTGCTTCCTAGTGATCACTACGCATTTTTTCCTAACAATGCAGGTTGTCATCCTGGAATGCTTCATTACAGCTTGAGCTACGTTGTGCATTGTCCCAGTGAGTTGTCCTCCCTCCTTGTCACCCAGAACATGAGAACAATGCATCATGTTAGACTAGCAGGTTTTGTATTTGATGTCATCCCGTCATGAGGGAATTGCAGGAACAATTACAGTGGTATAACATGGCAAGACGATGAATAGGATGAAGAAGGATTGCACATTCTAGAAGACTTTCTTACAGCTGGATGAACATACTAAGCATATCAAGCAACAACAAAAAGGAACACATGTATTGAACCATCAAGCAAGACCAATACCATGGAAGACCTCGCAATAACATGCCATGCGGAGAAGAAGAAAAAGCACACCAAGAGTACATCTGTCACTCAATAGCACAACTTGACATGGACAACACAATCAACCAGTACATGTCAGCAGTGTCATGTCAAGTTGTGCCTTAAGTTGTCTTGGCCACATCACTGTTATGTGCCATATCCATTGTAACTAAATGTAATTTTAATGTGAAGTCCAATGGATGCACACAAGAAGTTGAAGAGTCATGATAGTTGAAAATTCATGGGAACTTGAATAGTCATGATGGTATTCCAAGAGTCATAAGGGTCAAGCATCACACATGGCTATATATACCCCTCCCATTGTATGAGAAAAGGAAATTTCACCTTGGCTCCTCTCAGATAGCCTTGAGAGTTTATGGTCTATTCTCTGAGGAGCAAGGAGTGGCTCCAATGTACCACTACTAGGACTAGTGATGTACGACGTACATACGTGTCATGGGACTTTTTCTTAATTCAGAGCCCTGTTTCAACCAAGCACATTTTCACACGTCTTGTATATGTTTGTAAGACTACTCTTTAAATGTTCGTAATGCATGTTTCCTTAACCTATAATAAGATAGTTGAACTACTTTGGTTATTCTAGTACTTACATTATTGAAGATGTATTGTATTGTTTATCACTGATGTCTCATTCATGTGGACAACTCTGTAGGACATTAGATAGATCATTCTTGTTTTCTTGGTTATAACGACCATCACTTCCATGTGGACAACTATGCTGGATGGTGTACGTGTTTGTCCTTACACCTTGGTTTTAACGACTGCAGCATCCAATGTGGACTATTCTACTAGATGCTGGACAGACCCTTGTTATTTTCACATGTGTCTCTCCCTGGGTGGTACTCCTACCTCTCATCTAGAGGCTCACTTTTACCCTCTCCCTTATAGTAAGATAAACTTGACACAAAGTTACATTCCACACTCACCAGGCATACTCACCTCTCTTTTTGAAGATACAAGCATAAAAGTCTTATGTTCTAAACAATAAGAGCTAAAGAAAATATCTAAGATAATGAAAAGTAGACAATTGTACCAGATGGACTCCTATACCAAATGGTGTGAGGTCTAATTAGGAATTCATACTGAGGAGAACCCCTAAATGTTGGTGGCTCCAACACTGTCAACACTTTTGGCACTAGAAGGAGGGTTGCCAACAGTTTATGATTGAATGTCCTACCAACCCCACTTATCTATCATTTGGTCAAGGTAGTAACACAAATTCCCTCTCTCCCATGTACAACTTTGAAGTTTGTTATTCCTCACCTTCGAGACCCGAAGAAGAAATTTCATATCAGCACATCTGTGTTGTTTTTCCCATCACCTGACAATTTACTAAATATATTGGACTAATTATGGGAGTAAACACTCTTCCCTCTTTGCAGAGGAAGCAAAAAAACTACTACTACAAGAGTGGTAGTCTCATACGTTGAAGAAGAAATCCTCTCCACTCTTGAAGAGATAGCGGAAGTTGTTGAAAATGAAGAGAAACCTCCAGTTTTCCTAGAAGGAGAAGAAGATAACCTTGTACTCTTGGGCTCAGGTTCTGGTAGAGGCAGTGGAGGAGGTGGAGGTGGAGATGAACCAACAAGTTCAGAGGTTGAACTATCAAATTCAAAATAAGAGGATGAGGATGAAGGAGTGGACAACATGGCTGAACAAAATCTGGAATGGATGACATTGGGCCCATTGGCACTCCCATGTGTCTTCCACAAGATGCCAAGACATGCAGAGAAGTTTTTAATAAATTATGACGCTGACAAAGCAGTGAAGGTGGAATATAATCTAGACATGTTCTACCTACATCTGCAGACACTCGAGGAATGTCATGATGATGTTGCATGTAGAATTCCATGTGCCTTGGATGGCAAAGCAAATGTATGGTACCACAACCTTCCTGTCAACTCCATTCATAACTGGGGGGTGTTCAAGAGAATTTTCCTTGAGAAGTTTGTTGAAGACAAAAACCTCGCCATGTTGATAAAAGAGTTGGGTAATCTCAAGATGGAGCATAAAGAAAAGGTGAAAGATTTTAACCATGGGTTTAACCGCATCTTGTGTTAGCGTCCTTTAGTCCCAGTGATCAAATTTAATCTTTTCATATTGTTAATAGAGTCTTTGGTCAAATTATTATGTTTTCAAATAAAATTTGACACCTTTTGGTTGTCAAAAAGGTCCTAAGTCATTGTCTGGGTGTAATGATACTCTCATGCCATGGTCATCAAGGTCAATTAATCAATTCCATGAGTCTTTGAGTCACGAAAGGTCACTTTTCATTCATTACAGGGTCATCATTAAAGAAAATGAAAAGGAAGAGCCAGGGTGTCATAATTTTGATCATCAAATTGTCATGAATGTCTTGTTGGTGTGTGATCATCATATCTCCATTTAAGGTCATATCATTCATCATTTAAAATTAGCAAGGGGTCATGAGAGTTAGCAAGTTAGGAAATAAAGTTTTACAAAAAATAATCAAAGGTACTTTCATGTCACATGGACATATATCTTTCCTATTGAAGAAAGATGTTGTAGTACAAGTCACATCACCAAGGCATGCAAACAAAGTACATATGATGCCATTCCACTATCTAAGCTGAAAGTCAAATTCTTGAGTTATAAAGGAGAAACCAAGTATATCGAACACTTCATTATATCTTGCCAAGATTCCAAGAGCTCCTCTCCATCAGTTTTATTCATGCCATAACTATCACAAGGTCGAAATTCTCCATTGTTGTTATTCGCATTCAGTTGCTACGCTTTTTCCTTGGAGGGTAAAAGGGGCCACAAACAGGTCAGTTATTTCCTCATATTTCTTTCACATCCTCTCTACACTAGTAAGTGAAGCTCTACAAACCTTGCATGTTATTTTTTTCTTCACAAATTCATCAAAATTGCATGCCTAGGGTTTTAGCTGCACTTCTGCTAATTTACTGTGTTCTTGTGAGTTTGACTGTTTCACTGCTTATAATGGTGAAAGGTGAAACTACATTGATGTAATAGGTTACTTCAAGAGTTCATCTAATGTAATTGAGTATGTCAGGGGTTAAATTGTAAATAATATTATAAATGAATGTGTGGAGAAACAAATTCATTCAGTTAGTGTAAAAAGGGAATTGTTTTCTAACTTCCCTAATATTTGGTAATGGTTAGAGAGAATCATGAGAACAGTTCCTAGGAAGATGGATTCGACCCCTTGGAGGGGGAATTTTTTTTCATCTATATGTAGGTTGAATGAAGTCAAATAAAGGGTTGAATATTGAAAATTCATGCTTTTTAACTAGTGTACTTGATATTGGTAGAAATATATGTAGTTGCAACTATTTTTATGGGATTCTTGTGTTGTGATAATGGCTTTGTTTTTTATTTTTTTTCTCACATATTTGGTTATTAACAGAAATCTACTTTCTTCCTATGCTTTATCTCATGAGTTTTAAACATAAATCATCATTTTAATGCTCTATTTTGTTTGGGATTAACATTCAATGTTTTCCTTCTAGATAAGTGAATTCATGATTTTTCTCACTTAACTCCTACTACATTATCCTCACTACACTACAATGACAAATAATTTCAAGTCATTGATTATTCCTACCTTACCCCATCTTATGTCTACAACTAACCTTTAGAATTTCTTGAACTAGATTTGAGACCTAGTGCTCTTTATCTAGCAAACCCTAATCAAACCCTACTGAGATGATACCTAGCCTAAAATATATACATTCTTTAGTCACTTCCATTGGCTATGAGGTTGAATTAGAGAGAGCCCTCTCTGATGGTAGAGCTAGCTACCAAGTTGAAATTTGTTCTGAGGTTACCTCCGTGGATTCCTTTCTCAACTTTGGGAAACTAAGGAGAGATAACATCTTGAACAAGTTCACCGTAGACACCAAACCTCACGACTCCATCATAGTTGAATACTACGCATCTACAGTACCAACCAACATTACACATTTTGTCAAGCAAGATTTGAAACCAACACTTTTGGAAAATTTCCAAGAGGCAATTGATGTGGAGAAAGACCTGCATGCTATTGGATTCATTGTGGATGACGAACCAGCTAAGGACTCGAAAGACACGAGAAGGAGGTCTCAGACTACTGTGAGTAAGGAAAAGGAAAAGGAAAATGAAAAGGAAGTAAGTGAAATTAAAAACCTTACTCATCTCATAAAGTACTTGACAACCAAAGTTTCCAAACTCAAGCAATGGACGACTGATAAAACCATGCATAATAGGCCTCCCAGATTCACGCAGAAGAAGAACTCAACTTCAGGCAACAACAACAGTCACTCGACTAAATCTATGTAGAGCACTAATCTTTTGTTCAACCTGGATGCAATTGCGATAGATCATTCTTTCACATTCCATGGTGAAAGTAATTCAGAGAGGAATTGTCGAGGATGGAACCAAGGAATGAGTGCCTTGCCTACACAGTTGACTAACCAATTTATGTCCAGTGAGCAATCTGAGCCAGAGGGTGAAGACGTAGAGGAAGATGTTGCATCTGATGAAGCTCCAAGTGCTAGGCATGTACTCAACATGTATCAATGTGTTAATGCTGCCCAGAAGACAACCACCGAGAATGAGCCTCTGAGTGACTGTCCAACCCCAAAGAAAAATAGTCGATGCAGTTTGAGGAGTTAAGGGGCCCCCATTATTTTTGAGATACCAAGAGAAAAGGTAAAACAACATCTACTCAGAATAGTTGATCTGCCAGTCAGATCAACACAAAAAACGCAAAGAAAGTTTTAGAAGATAGCTACAACTAAAAGCATGTCCATGAGCAGCAAAGACAAAAGAAGCCCACTAGAAAACACGAACACAAGTCTACCCCCATACATATTGGTGTTTCTTCCCACTTTGGATTACAACATTGTTGAAGACATGAAAAAGGCCTGTGCGAAAGTCTCTCTTTATGAGTTAACCAAGATCATGGGTTAGCAAGATATTCTTTTGCATGCACTGGGGAAAAGTTCCACAGATAGTGTTGCCTCTTCCAGCAAGGGACCAAGAAAGTCTCTCGACACACTCACATCCATGCTCAATGTGCTTTGCATTGACGAAGAGAACTCATTGTACCGACCATTTTTTCTATAATTTGAAATATTTAACTTCAATGTCCATAATTGTTTGGTTGATTCTAGCACATCAGTCAATGTCATGCCACTCTATTGCTAAGTGAATCAATGCTCAATGGAGTAACACAGCTGCACAGATCATCCAACTTGACAAAACATGTGTGCCAACTATTGGTGAACTTCAGGATGTGATCATCTAGTTATCGTCCGACGGGCGAGTTCATTAGTGCATTAACATTGTGATTGTGGACATCCCGGAAGCATATGGCTTATTGGTAAAAAACGACTAGTCCAACAAGCTAAAAGGATACTTTGCTATAGACTGGTCACACTTATGGCTTCCGCACATTGTCAGAAAGATACATGAAACATAACGTTACTCCCTTGAATGGTGACAATGAACCGTTGGGTTTCAAAGAACTTATGTTTAAAAATTACTTTATGGAAATGTAGCTATGGTGTTATCTCGTACAACTAACCCCAACCCCACGAGACACACAGTTGGGTCTCCTTCCTTACTTAACTGGAAAAAATGAAACTTGTATCATAGATTGTAACAGTAACAACAATAGTGACAGTATTACCAGCGCGACAAGCGGTCCTTGTATAGATAATATGTGGACCCTATACTTTGACAGAACTAAGGCACATGAGGGATTTATAGTCAGTTGTGTTTTGACATACTTGTTGCAAAGGAAACACTTAGTTTCTATCCACTTGGAGTTCAAGTGCACGAACAACACTGCCAAGTCTAAAACACTCGTTTTGGGCTTACAGAGAGACATCAGCCTCAGCATTATTGTGCTTAAAGTAGTAGGTAATTTAGAGATCATGGTACATCAAGTACATAATACCATACAATATGTTTCACATCATCTTAAGAGTTACCAACAAGAGGGATGGCGACTTATCTCTAACTTCCAAGATTTCAATATTATTTATGTACTAAGAATGTGTAATGCAGGTGTAGATTCTATGGAAAGTGTAGCTACTAGGATGACACCGCTTAGGGATAGATTTTCTGTTGAAATCTTGTATAAGCCATCTATCCCTGATAATATCACTAATTTATGTGTTTTTTATGATGTTCAACAGATACTACATTTCATGGCCGACGTTGGCATCTTCAATGACACAATGATAGATGAAGATGTGCACGAGAAGTCTCTGCAGAGTGCAGCTAATGACAGTAAAGGAAACCTCATACCCAAGGGTGTGGTATCACTCAAGAATCTATATGACTTGTAGAACCACTTTCTGGGGCTGATGAATGTCAAAACCCATAGTTCCACAATGTTGTATGAACAGATAAACCTAAGAACTCACAAATATCTGAAGTTCATGAATCTCAGTACATGTTGCACACCAGAAGAGCAACAAGATTTTGTCTGCCTATTCAAACAGTATCATGCTGTGTTCACATGGACATACGATGACTTGAAAACATATGACACAAATCGAGCACTTCATTCCAATCAAAGAAGGGGCCAAGACTTTTCAGTAGAAGCTAAGGAAAATACATCCATCACTTGAGCCTCTCATACAAAAGGAATTGACTAAGTTGTTGGATGCTTGGATCATTTACCAGGTTTGTCATTCCACATGGGTTTCAAACTTAGTCCCTATTAGGAAGAAGTCCGGGAAGATCAGCCTGTGCATTGATTTCTGAAATCTTAATCATGCCTCAGATAAAGATAACTACCCAGTGTTGCCTATGGAGCACATATTACAGACAATGTCTCGAGTAGAAATGTTATCTTTGCTAGATGGTTTCTCAAGATACAATAAGGCTTTGGTAGCAGTATCGCAGATTGAAAAATCATTCCGTACTAAGTGGGGTACATTCTCTGATTGTAGAATGTGGTTTGGGTTGGTAAATGCAGATGCTACATATTAGCGTGCAATGGACATTTCTTTCCATGGGCACATCAGGAAAAGCATAGTGGTCTACCATAATGATGTGACAATATTCTCTAGACATCAGTCAGACCACCTATGCCATCTCATGCAAAGCTTTGAGCGATTTCGAAAGTACGGGATATCCTTGAATCCCAAGAAGAGCATCTTCGTAGTGTCTTAGGGTAACCTCCCTGGGAACATCATTACTAACAGTGGGATTAAGGTAGATCTGGAAAGTGTCTGAACCATTAAGCATATTTCTCCTGTCAACAAGAAAGCTATGCAATCCTTCCCGAGGAAGGTCAACTTCCTTAGAAAGTTCATCTCTGATTATGTGCAGATTGTCAAACCCATTCAAGAGATGATCTAGAAGGAAGAAATATATGGATGGGAAAAGAAGGAAAGGGAAGCATTTCCCTGGATTAAGCAAGCTATAGCAGATACGCCAGCACTATACAACCTAAAATTCAACAAATATTTCTTGTTCTACCTGTTTGCTTCTAATACTTCACTTGTTGTTGTGCTCACTCAGAAAGATGAAATGACCAATGAACGATCGATCTCTTTCATGAGAGTGAGATTGCAAGGACCTAAATTGAAGTATCTCACCATGGAAAAACAAGCATATGCTGTATACAATGAGGTGAAATATTTCAGATCCTACGTCTTGAAATTGACTACATTGTCTTTGTGCAACACCCAACAGTCAGATCACTCCTTGTTCAACAAGATCTAGGTGAGAGGTAGGTGAATTGGATAACTAGAATGCAAGATTATGATCTTGACATCAAGCCAGTTCACACAATAAAGGTTCATGATATTTACCGATTAGTAGCTGAAGTAGTACATGCGCAAGAGGAAGAAGTAGAGTTCGCCAGCTCGGAGCAAGAAATTGAAATGTATAATGTTGAGTGAGCCCCCTCAACTTCGTGCAAAAACGCTTGGTATGTAGACATGCACCAATACCTTGAGAATGGCACCATGCCCTCTCACTTCTCTATTTGGAAGAAGAGGGAACTTCAACTGAAAGATTTATCTTAATAGTTGGTGCATGAAGTGCTTCATAGAAAACATCACAATGACGTTTTTCCCAGGTGCCTGGAGGAACAAGATTCAGAGAGGGTGTTATGTCATCTCCATGACAGACCAGCTTGGGGTAACTTCGCGGACAACAAAACAACGCACAAGGTCATGTGGGTCAGTTTATACTAGCCTACATTATTCAAATATGCACATGCCTATGACCACAAGTGTCCAGTCTGTAAGGGATGTGTCGGAAGAAAACGAAGGTCAGTAGTTCCGCTACAACCTATTGCAGTGGATGAACCATTCCAACAATAGGGCTTGGACATCACTGGGGAGATTTTCCCACATTCATCAAAGAACACCTACTATGTCTTAACTACTAAATATTATTTCATGTAGTGGAAAGAAGCAATTCCATTGAAACAAGTGAATGACTAGGAAGTCATCAGCTTTCTAAGACAAAACATCATCTCAAGGTTTGACATTCCTGTCTCACTTGTTTTTGGCAATGTAACATAATTTTATTCATTAAATATTTATGACTTTGCATTGAAAAATGGTATTGTGTTAAAGCATTCAACTAACTACTACCTGCAGGGAAATTGTCTTGACAAGTCTACAAACAAAAATCTTATCCACATCATAAAAATACCATTTACTCTTAATAGAGAAATTTACATTCTGCTATGGTGAATTCTCTTTAGGCTGACCAAGTCACACCAAAACCCTCTCTGAATACCTGCCTCTACTTCCTAGTATACAGAAAAGAAGCCATCCTCCCTCCAAATATCTACTTGCCTGCTCTCCACTTATCCCAAGAATCCCAAGGCAAGTCATATCTATTGGTTTACCGTAGGATGGACACATTACACAAGCTATAGGAAGAAAGGGTGAAAGCAAAAGAAAATCTCATACATCGCTAGAACCATATCAAGAGATGGTTCAACAAGAACTCTGCAGGGAACACCAGCTTTGTTGTGGGTGACTTAGTCTTTCATTGGGATAAATCCCATGAAGACAAAGGAAAACATATGAAGTTTCAGTCCCGTTCGATTGGCCCATTCATCATTCACAAGAATCTTGGCCAACAAACGTATCATTTACAATCACTTGACGAGAATATTGACACTCTCCCTGTCAATGGCCAAGACTTGAAATGTCATTTTTAATGATCTGGGGCCATGCCCCACACCGTGTACATACTTCTTTCATTGTTGTTCTGTTATTTGTTTTTATTTTCTTCGTTGCTTTATTGTTTTGTTCTTTGCTTTGCTAATTTTCTCTACTTTTCTGTTCAGTTGTTTGTTTTGTAAATAAGTGTTGTCCTGCACCGCATTCTGGCTTTTTCAATGTGCATGTGACTAAAGTTCAAAGAGTCTTGTTACACTACAACACTTGGCTAGTCCTATGTCCATTTTCTTTGTGCTTGGTTATAAATTTTGGCCGATGAAACCTTGATGGAAAATACGATCCATCTCTAGGGAAAATTTTGGTTAAATCATGAACCCATGTCCAATCTAGGGAACCTCATGCCTATAAGAGTTTCTGTTCTATTTGTTCAAGCTTATCGAACTAGTAGAAACATAGAAGGGGAAAATCTAAATGAGGAAACTTGAATTATAGTTATTACATGCTTCTCTGAAGGAACAACCTCTTCTACTCTCAATAAGTTGGGATCCTTGCTCCGCGCAAAAAATAAATAAGTGCCTATGCACAGACCTCTTACAAAAAATAATAAGGGTGAAAGAAGAGAAAGGCTTCCCATGTAGAGAGGTGAAGAAATCAAATCCACTAGGGTACTTTCCAGGCTTACTGACAGTGGATAAATGTTTATGTTCCTGCATGGCTTTGTCGGGGTACTATCTGGGCCTCCTGGCAGTAGAGAAACACTAGAGATGAAAACTTATACTCTGAAAAATCTTAAGCTCCCGAACCAAATTACCCTTCCCACTATGAAACATTGTGATTTGGCTGAAATTTTGTGTTATGTTCAACTGATTTGGTACAAGGTCAAGCATGTCTATCCACAGGGTAAGCGGGGAAGTCGAAGTGATCTACACAATGAATCAATACTTCCCAAAAGGCTAAGGCCATGCACTGAAAATGAACCAAAACAGAGCAGCAGGTATTTAACCAGTGTGTTGCTAAGTGTTGTAGCAGCTACAACACCCTCCAAAATTTTGGCTTGTATCCAAATTTCAGAGCCTTCATTTGTTTTTCCTTTGATGGTCGCAAACACTTGAGTTCACCCCATGAGCTCTTGTGAAGTATTTTCACTCTTTTTCTTATTTGACTAAAAGTCGTCTTTTGGCATGTTGACTGCTTTGTCATTTGTGTGATCTTATTCTGGTGAGCTTGAAGGTCTATCTTTGTGTGTTTGGGTTGTGTTTGCCATGTAAACATCCATTGTACTCACACACAAAGTTGTAAACATTATCGCACAAGTGTCGTCATTGTCATTCGAGGGTCTATCACAAGTGTTGCTCTTGTCGCTCTCAACTCCAACTTGTGGCCATGGAGGTCTATGTTGTCGCATCCTCAAGTATGCTAAGTGTATGTTCATAATGTTATTATACACAATTTTTCTTTTATTTGACAGTTAGCCATTTATCTTAAAATATGCATGACTGGACAACCCTATTCCATAGGAACTCAACTGAGATGCACTGCACAATCTCATCCCTAGTGACCTTGCTCTACTGCTAGGAATTGTAGAGTTCTTAGGGATGTCCTCTAGGTCAACTGCACTGTGTAATACCAGAGGTGAGAAACTTGTTTGCCTCCCAGAATTGTGTAGAAACTGCCTCCTTGTCCAACTGAGCTACGCATTTCTCAAGCACAGTCATTGACCCTCCTCGTTTCTAGCCAGGAGCCTACACTACTCTAAGACCTGGGTCTGCACTATTCTCCACATTTGTGCAAAAAAGCCCAGCCATCTTCTACCTTGGTCTGCAATGTTCCCCAAAATTGAGTAGAGTTGTCGAGATGACCCCTGCTACCTCGCTCTACACTGCCTCCAGAAATTGCGCAGACATGTCTGGAAGTTCCCCTGCTGAATATCTTGCACTGTTCCTAGAGATTGTGTAGTCATAACCAATAGGTCCCTCTGTAGCCCTTCTTTGTCTTCCCTATGGAAATTGCATAGAACTCACTAGAAATCCCTCTACAGCCCACACTGTCTTCCCTCTGAAAACTGTGTAGAAGCTACCTCCCTCGAGGTCCCACCTTGTAGCTGACATGGGTGACTCTCACTATGAAATCCTGCCTCCCAGTGATCACTGCGTAATTTTTCCTGATAGTGTAGGTTGTCCTCCTGGAATGCCTCATTCCAGCCTGAGCTGCATTATGTGATGTTTCAGTGAGTTTTCCTCCCTCCTTGTCACCCATAACACGAGAATAGTGCGTCATGCTAGACTAGGAGGATTTTGATTCGATGTGATCCCATCATGAGTGAATTGTAGGAATAGGTACACTAGTAGATCATGGCGAGATGATGAACAAGATGAAGAATGAGCACACAAGCTAGAAGACTTTCTTATAGCTGGATGAACGTACTAAGAATATCAAGCAAAGAGCAAAAGGAACACATGTATTGAACCATCAAGCAAGACCATGACCATCAAAGACCCCAAAACACTATGCCATGTGGAGGAGAAGACAAAGCACACCAAGAGTACATCCATCACTCAGTAGCACAACAACTTGACATGGACACCACAGTTAACTAGTACATGTCAATAGTATCATGTTGAGATGTGTCTTGAGTTATCTTGGCCACATCACCATTATGGACCATATCTGTTGTAACTAAATTTAATGTAAAGTGAAGTCCAATGGACGTACATAAGAAATCTAAGATTCATGTTAGTTGGAAATTCATGGGAAGTTGAACAGTCACGAGGGTAGTCCAAGAGTCACAAGGGTCAAGCATCACCCTTGGCTATATATACCCTTCCCATTGTATGAGCAAAGGAATTTTCACCTTTTCTCCTCCCATGTAGCCTTGAGAGTCTGTAGTCTATTATTTGAGGAGTGAGGAGTGGCTTCAATGTCACACTACTGGGACTAGGGATTTATGGTGTACAAATGTGTCTTGAGACTTTTCCTCAATTTAGAATCCTACTTCATGATAGCATGTTTTCACACAAGTTTTGTATATGTTTGTAAGACTACTCTTTAAACATTTGTAATGCATATTTGCTTAATAACTTGTACGAATATAGTTGAACTACTTTGGCTAGTACTTACATTCTTGAAGATGTGTTGTTTTTTTTTTTATCACTGTTGTCTCATCCATGTGGACTACTCCTTAGGAGATTAGACAGGCCATTCTTATTTTATTGGTTATAATGACCGTCACCTACGTGTGGAATACTCTACTGGATGGTGTACGTGTTTTCCATTTCACCTTGATTTCAACAACTATTGCATATGTTGTGGACTACTCCGATGGATGTTGGAAAAACCCTTGTTGTTTTCACATGTGTCTCTCCGTGGGTGGTACTAGTACCTCTCATCTAGAGGCTCACTTTTACCCTCTCCCTTATAGTAATAGAACCCAAACACAAAGTTACATTATACACTCACCAGGCATAGTCACCTCCCTTTTTGAAGATACAAGCATAAAAATCTCATCTGTTGAACAAAAAGAGATAAGGGAAATCTCTAAGGTAATGGAAATTAGGCCATCGTATCGGATGGGATTCCTACACCAAATGGTGTGAGGTCTAGTTGGGACTTCATACCAAGGATATCCCCTAAATGTTGGTGGATCCAGCACCATCAATAGGTTCTTTTTCTATAATGGCATAAGTTTCTCTAGGTGTGATAATGTTTCTAGCCTAGCCTTGTCATTTCCTGATAACCTTGATGAGATGGGTTCTCATACTTCCGTTGAGATAGATTATTAGATGGATTCAAAGCTAAGTAGGGCCGACCTCTGAAATGACAAAAACATGGCCTAGTGGTCTCTGAAATGGACTATGGGTCACGGTAAAACCAGTGGCCTAGTAACCCCTAAACCAAACTATTGGTTGCAGTAAAGACAAGATTGTGTGCCTCGGTGATCCTAAGAATCCTTTCTCATGAATGGCGAGATATAAAGTAAATCCAAGAGGTGGATTTCTCCCCATTGGGCCTAGTAGTCTCATGATGGGATGTATGGTAAAGCTTGGAGAGTGGGTCTTGGTGTAGCACCTAGTTATCTCTAGATCGAATTGTGCATTATGGTAAAACCTGAGAGACTAGGAGGCACTCAAATTCCTCACGTTGTAGGTGGAGAACTCCAATATTTTCCATGCTTGTTTGGTTATTTTTAGTTGGTTATGAGTTCCACATTCACGCTTGGAATATGGCACGGGGGTGATTTCCTGGAGATATTTAGCTCATCCAATATATTGTCGGGTGGAACATGGTAGTCCCATCCCCAGTTGGTTTCTACATTCATTAATGATAAGTTCATCCCTTTAGTTTTCATGTGTAAATGTACTAGTTTATATGTGGATTCTATGGCTGATGTATTTATGGTATTTCTGTTGTTACTATGCCAGTTATATATATGTTTGATGATAATAGCTATGTATGGATCTCATCATGATTTTACTTGTAAATGAATGAACAATATATCTATGACCTAATAGATGGTAACGAAACAAATGACATGAAGGAACAATGGTTCTTAGTGATTCTCAATAAGTACGATATCTTTATGCTTAAATATGTTGTTTACACCTATAGATTTCATGTTTGTGATATGTTTGATGAAATTCCTGTCATGGCTAGTAGGGGTCTAGTTAAGGGATTATTAAATTATTTTCTTTTGCATCATTGTTTCCCTATTATTTTAATGCTTTGAAGATGTCATTCCATTTTGGGCAATGACCTGGGATCTAAGCCTGAAAAGTGGCTCAAATACTGGGACGCTAGCACACAACTAGACAAAATGGTCCCTAGACACTAGCTTGTAGGCCTATTAGAGCTTCTAAAGGTCCCTGGATGCTGGCTTTTAGGCTTGTTAGAGCTTCTAGAGGTCCCTGGACACTGGCATGCCCATAGCATGAGAGGCTCTAGAGGTTAAGTGATCAAAAGAATCATTGGGACCCAAGGGCAAGATGCCTAAAGAGTTGGCATGGTTCTCATGGGTCTTGTAGCTGATACAAAACTTTTGTATGTTGTGCTTCTATCGATTCCATTCCCTTAAGGTCGCATAGGATCTTTAATCCAATAAAAACAACCTCTCATCTCATGTTTACCTCGTTTGGTTGGTTACTTGGGTAGATGTGGGAGGAGGGTGTTACAAGAAAATCGAGATGTTGCAGGATGCCCTAGAGCAAGCAACCCAAATAGAGGCTATGGCAGGGTATCTACATGGGTTTCAGGGGGGAACTGCTTTGGATGACCCTTCTATATTGGGTCTTCAACAACAAATTGCAAGTTTAACAGAGAAGCTAAAAGATCTGCAACCAGCCCGCCCACCAAGACCAAATGTGTGGTGTACCAACTTCCAAGTGGAAGGTCACGTTTCCACAGAATGCTCAAGGCTAAGGGGCGTGCATGCTACGTCAACTCCATGGGGACCACCGGGCCCCCCACTTACAACTGGATTCATGGTGGTAGGATCGAAAGGGGCATATCCTGGCCACAACCAACCAGAGTACTGTGAAGTGTGTAGCAAGTATGGACAACCTCCTCACATGTGCTTGATATTGAAAAAGTATTACAATGCCCCTAATAACAACTATTTTGAGTTCTGCATGTCCACAACTCACTACACTGACTAGTGTAGAGCACTAGATACGCTAGCAGATCAGTTAGATCTCTCAACCTCCCGGGTCAATGAGACTACTCGATGTGGGTGAGAAGGAGGAGGACCAAGGGGAGGAAGGGAAGGGAGCAAGGGCCCTAGTCATTGTTAGAACTATTACCAAGAGGGACATGTTATGCGAGACTACCCTCTACTAAGGAGACCCTATTTCTATCAGTGCAGGGTCAATGCCCATGTGATGGAAGATTGTCTGATGCTGATTGCAAGATGGGAGCAGTGCAAAAGAAAATGGGGGGCAAATTTGATCAATGAAGAACCTGGGATCATAGAGGCATCCCCACTATCCAACATTAACATAGTCACACGTGGTGGAAAGAATATTGGAGCTGACCAAGGTACTCCAAACCAACCCATAATCATCCAAGTAGCCTCCCCAAAGCATTCATATAACTCTGAGCAGTGAAAACAGTACTACAAAGAGGCAAAAAAATTGTTTGACAATTTGACTAGAGGCAGAGCGCTCCAAATGGATTGTAGAAAACCCTCCAAGTCTTCTAAATATAAAAACTATGGCATGAGAAGAACTTTTAAAAAAGTCGGATAACACTATCAGGAGGGAAAAACATAAAGATTACAATGAAATAAAGCCTATCGGAGGTCAACGGAGCAATGCACAGGAATTGTCGGATCTAGCTGATCAACGGTCTAGATCCGATCAGAAAATTGTAATCGACAGTGGCAAGCGAAGGCTATTGGAAGTGACCACATGGAATATGCGACAGTGATTAGTAGGGTCAATGGGGACCATCGATCAAGCGCGCAGATCGACAACCCAAGTTGAATCGTAATGTCACGTCGGCAAACCACAGAGGAGTGCTTACAAATGGCATGGGGGTATGTGCGATATGTGATTGCAATCAATCACATCACAACATCGCATCAGAGCATTACAATGGAGCAGGGCTGATATAAACATAACTCGTGATAGCTAGACCCGATGGAGATATAGGTGACATTTCATATATTTTGAGATCCAGAAAACAACATTTTCCTTTGTATTTGCATTTTTCGTTAAATAAATGAAATACAAAGGAAATGTGCCGATGTGATGAAACCAGACCTGAAAGGGTTTATGAATGAAAATATATAATATTTCAAGTCTATCTAAAGCCATTTTACGGGGTTTTTCGATGTTTTCATGTATTTTTAAAATACAAAGGGAAATCACGAAACAAGCAGGTTTCAAGTGGGCCATAGGTGGTAAGTGGTTTTGGCTAGGCTCTTCTCGAGCCCATACACTCGCTACCACGTGTCCAGGCCCTGGAGAGAGAAAATCACCCTTTTCAGGTGGTTAACCCTCGTATGGATGAGCCACCTGAAATGAACCTCAATCGTTGGATCTAGATCTCTTAGATCAATGGTGGAGATGCGATAAGAGATATAAAGCTGGACCCGATAGGAGTATAGTGTGGATTTATGAATATTTGAAGTTCGATGAACAGTGCTTTGGTAAATTTTTCCCATGTTTTATAGTGTTTCTCTATGTAAATAGAAAATGCTATTTTCCAAAATTTCAAAGGCCCGATGGTCCATTCCGTTACAAAATAGGTGGCCACCATCCTTGAAGGTGTTTAGCAATGATTGCTAATGCTCAGAGGAGGATCTGAGTGGAAAATGACTAGGAGCCAGAGATCCCAAGAAGGAGAAATGAACAAACAATGTCGATTGGGTTTAAAGCCACAAAAGACAGAAGGCAGGAACAATCAGTGTTGAGACGGAGAGCAAACAAGGAGAGAGAGTCAGTAAGGAGAGTATGTGTACTCATAAAGACTTGGGGAATCCAAGTAAAGCCTTGTTATTTTGTATTTGTTGTGTGAGACTCAAATTGAGCTCACTTTTGTAAAAAAATTGCTTCTAAAGAGATAATAGAGAGGTCACCACTGAAGGTTGGACTAGGGGACATAGCCCAGGAGTGTTGGGTGAACTCCTTATTAGACTTGTTGTGTTTATGTGTGTTTGTCTATTATGTTCTTTAACTGGTTCATTGTCTATGTATTTCACAATCTTATCGATCCATTGCACAAATTAACATAGGAAAATCCATGCACATGAGTCTATAATACCTTAATAATTGTCTAAGATCTGATTTTTAGATCAAGTGGTATCAGAGATTTAGGTTTGCTAAGGTTAGACAAGCTTGTGCTGGAATGTTGAATGCTAACTAGGTCAAAGCTCGAATTAGGAGAAGGAGAACTAGTTGAGGCTAACCTAGAAATTGTAAGATTCAATCCTAGGAGGAGAATGGCAGAAGAAATTCCCTTGGAATCAGACTCTTAGTTCATGGACAGTTTCATGACCATGAGAACCATGGTGGAAGAAATGTATCGAGAATTTAAGAAAGGTTGGGTGAAAGTCCTTCAACCTCCAAACAAGACAAAGGAATAGAGGAACCTCTTCTAGATGGCCATCCAAAAGGCAAAGGGAAATGAGAAAAGCCTCCTCCATCAATGCCTCCTTCTAGCCCTAAAAATAAAAAGAAGAAAACATCTTTGATTAAATTAGATGTAAAATTTGATTTGCTAATCTATGATGGAGAATTAAATGTAGAAAAGTTAGATAACTAGATTAGACAGATTGATGTGTATTGCAGGGTGTAGAACATTGATTCAGAAAGGAGTAAAATTCAAGTGGCTAGCCTTCACCTTGTAGGAATTTCCCTTGTGTGGTGGGAAGGCCAGACACAGGTTGATTTGAAGAAGCATGGTAAAATTCTTTCTACCTGGAGTGAATTTGTTTCTTCCCTTAAAAAAAAAATATATCCACTAGCTTATATGCAGCAAGCAATGATGAGTTGGCAAACTCTTCGCCAATTAAAGGGGCAAAGTGTACAAAGCTATAGCTAGCAATTTAGAAAAAGAGCTTTAATTCTAGGCATTTCTCTAGACTCACCTGAAACTTTGTTGAAGTATATAGGTGGTCTGTATAGCTATTTGAGGCACACCATTCTCATGTTTAACCCTACTAGCATAGATGAGGTATCAGTTCAGGCTACACATCTAGAGGCTAGAGGCAAGAATGTGAACCTAGAGATTTGGGGATCATCAAAACCCACTGCAAGCAAGAACAAGGAAAAGAAGAAGCAAAAATGGAAAGAGAGGAAGGAAAACACTATACAAAAAGACAAACCTTCATGCACTCAATGCAAGAAGGATGGGCATTATGATGAACATTACTAGTCTTTGCATCCAGAGCTGAAACCCAAGAAGTTCGATGGCAAGAAGAAGAAGATTGTTGCTACTATTTAAAAAGATTTGGGGTCAAACTCAGGTGATGAAACAACAGTCATAGCCATAGGTATAAAAGAATATGATATCCTATTTCAAGGACCTAAAGGTCTGCCACCCAAAAGGGAAATAGTACATGATATTCATTTGCAGCAAGATGCTCCATTACCTAACATCGGAATGTACACGTTATCTGCTTTAGAGAATGTACATATCAAGAAGAAGGTACATGAGCTACTCGACAAAGGTTTTATAAGGCCAAGCACATCACCATGCAGATCTCCAATTGTGTTGGTGAGAAAGAAAGATGGTTCATGGAGGATGTGCATTGATTACAAAGCACTAAATAAAATAACAATCAAGAATCGTTATCCTCTTCCTCACATAGATGATCTATTAGATCAATTGAAAGAAGCTATTTACTTTTCGAAGTTGGACTTGCGTAGTGGCTACCATCAGGTTAGAGTTGTGAAACAAGATGCATCAAAGACTTCTTTCAAAACAAAGCAAGGGTTGTATGAATGGCTAGTTATGCCTTTTGGCTTAACTAATGCTCCTGCTACTTTCATGAGAGTTATGAAAGATGTGCTCTGACCTTTTATTCATGATTTTTTAATTGTATATTTAGATGACATTCTTGTTTTCAGTAAAACATGGGAAGAACATTTGAAGCATGTAAAGCAGACTCTTGATGTTTTGAAAAAATAAAATCTCTATGTTAAGTTATCAAAATGTGAATTCGGAAAAACATCTTTAAATTATTTGGGTCATATTGTATGGGGTGGTGAATTGAAGATAAATCCCTCTAAGGTTGAAGTCATTGTGAATTGGCTTAAACCAAAATTTGCTACAGAAGTTAGAAGCTTCCTAGGAGCAGCACAATATTGGAGAAAGCTTATTCCTAACTTTTCCTTGACTGCAACTCCCTTACATGTTTTGACAGGATTGAACAAGGTGTTTCGGTGGGGAGGCAAATAGCAAAAAGCCTTCGACACCTTGAAAGAAAAAATTAGTATAGCATCAGTACTAGCATTGTTATCGGGAAAAATAGTGTCCACTCAGAGCTGCTAGTCCCACTAAGACGGGTAACTATCTTAGAAACAAACAAACTAAAGTTACTTGTGTTTTCCTTTATGAGAAATAGATGAGAGAGAAGCAGAGAGTACCAACCTCAGTCTTTCTCTTGGCTCCTTGCTTGTTTCCTCCCCTCTTTGACAGAGCTTCGCCACTCTTTCCTCACTTATCCTGCTTCAAAGAACACCTGTAGAGTCAAAGAAGCATAATACCATCAAAGCATAGAGATCTATGACCATAAACAATATAGGACCAGATGTATATTAACCATACAAATGCATACACCAATACAAGATTCAGAAATATACAAGAATATGGAGGAAAAATCAAATAGCTTTATTGATAGAAGTAGTAGAAGAGAGGATTAAAACCCAGTGGTCTGACCCAGTGCCATCCTCCCAGCATGAAAGCCCTCTTCACCTCATGAAAAGCTAGATCACCCAACACTACAATGTTTCACAAAGAAACCAAAAACAATTCCTTACGAAATACAAAATTCCAGCCTCTAGATATCTAGGATGAGGGATCCATATATAGATATTTGTAGGTGGGTGAGTCAGCTTCTAGGATTTTGATTAGTGCCATTTAACTAATAGTTCTTGGTTCCACTTGGAAATTTCATGATCCCTTACTCATCCCTGGGAAAATTCAGACAGGCAAGTGTCAAATGAGCAGTTTCCAGAAGATTCTCTGGGTTTCCACCTAGCAAACTGCCTCTGCCATTTGTCTACTCTCACTGATCACACCCTACAGAAGGGATTTTCAGTATGCATCGCACACTCAACATGGAGCAGTTGGTATGGTCTAGTTTTGACCAATTCTGAGTAGTTTTTCAAGGAGAACTTTTGGGAAATGATGTAATTAGCTGATCTTGTTCCTTTAGGGTATGAAACAACACTTTTAGGGGTTTAGAAGCCCTTGGTTTATGGACATATGTGATTGGGGTTGCAGTGCCCAAATATGTCTATAACAAACATTTCCAGATCTTCAAAGATCATTTGAGATTGAAACAGATGCTAGTGACTATGCCATGGGAGCTGTGTTGATGCAACACAGTAAACCCATATGTTATCATTCTGAGACATTTAATTCTGTAGTAGTTAATTATCCCACATATGATAAAGAATTGTATGCATTAGTGCAGAGTGTGAAAAAGTGGAAATATTACCTATTGGGCAAGGAAACAATTATACATACAGATCATCAACTACTTCAATATTTGCACTTACTAACTAAATTGCAGCAATCAAGACACTATAGGTGGATGGGTTTTCTACAAAAGTTTCATCTTTTCATAAAATATAAGAAGGGCATACAAAATAAAGTTGTAGATATGTTATCAAGACCAATCATAAATGCATCTACTATACTTAAGCATAACTCAGTATTGCATGAAAGCTACATTGAACAATATGCTCAAGATGTAGATTTTAAAGATGTATATGCAACTTTAAGTCATGGCAAACAAGTAGAAGAATTGGATTATCATGTTAAGGACCAACTCTTGTATCATTGGGAAAGTTATGATTCCTCAAACTGAAAGAGTTAACATAATTTGAGAAGAACATACTTCTCTAATATCAAGTCATTTTGGTGTAAGTAAAAGAGTTTCACTGCTGCAAAGGTTCTATTATTGGCCAAGAATGCATGAAACAATTTCTAGATATATTAAAGGGTGTACCATGTGTGCTAAAAGCAAGCCCAACAATAGAAAACTAGGCTTGTACACTCCACTTCAAGTTCCTTCTCATCCTTGGGAAAGTGTTTCCATGGAATTTGTTGGGGGATTGCCAAAATCTAGAAAAGCTCAAGATTATTTATATGTTATTGTGGAAAGGTTCAGAAAAATGTGTATTTTAATACCTTGTAACAAGCATATTATAGCTGAAAAAACAGCAAAATTGTTCTTTTAGCATGTATGGGTTCATTTTGGGTTACCCAATTCCATTGTATCTGATTGAGATTCCCGATTTGTTGGGAAGTTCTAGTCAAGTCTATGGGAATTGATGGAAACCAGACTGAAGAAGAGCACAACCTCTCATCCACAAACAGATGGCCAAATAGAGGTGGTCAATAGGACAGTGATCCAGTTGCTCAGGGGCTATTGCAGCAAGAATCCCAAGATTTTGGATGAACATTTGTGTTATGTGCAACATGCTTACAACCGTGCTAAGCACTCTTCTACACATAGATCTTCTTTTGAGACTTGTTTTGGTTTTACACCAAGGTATCCCTTGGATTTTGTCTTTGGAAAAGACATAGCAATTGATGGAAAGAATGATGTGACAAAACAACCAAGTTCATTGAACAGATCCAAGAAATTCACCAGGTAATGCAAGATAGCTGGAAAGAAGCCAGGCTAAGTACAAGGCAAGTCTTGATAAGCATTGAATTGAGCATAGCTTCCAAGTTGGTGATCAAGTCTGGTTGTACATCAGCAAAGATAGAATGCAAGGTGAAGGAAAGAAGCTGAAGCCAATAAGGTATGGGCCTTCAAGATACTTGAGAAAATTGGTGAGAATTCTTTTCTCCTTGATTTGCCAGATTACATGCACATTTATTCAATAGTTAATGTAGAGAACTTGAGACTGTTTGAAGCTTTCTTGATTGAAGATCCTGAAGAGCAAAGTCAGTTGCCTTCTATTGATGATTTGTTACCTGAATATCTCAATGAGTTGCAAGAAGATACAATTCTAGATAGGAAGGTGAGAACTATGCATAGAGGGGATGTTGAGTACCCAAGAATCGGACTCAAGGGTTCAAGACCAAGTAGTACAAAATGGATAGAGATTGGACAAGTGAGGAAGCTATATCCTCGCTTGATTGATGCTTAAAAACAAACTTTTGGTGGTCTAAAAGCTTTTTCAATGGGAAGGCATGATCCAAATGGATCCTAGAAAATCCTCTAAGTCTTCTAAAGATCAATACTATCGCATGAAAAAAACTTTTAGAAAAGTTGAATAACACTATCGGGAGGCAAAAACATAAATAAAATAGTGAAATAAATCCTATCGGAGGTCAGCGGAGCAATGCACAGGAATCATCGGATCTCGCTGATCAACGATCTAGATCCGACTGGAAAATTGCAATCGGCGATGGAAAGCGAAGGCTATTTCCGGAGACCACATGGAATATGCGACAACGATCAACAGGGTCAATGAGGACCATTGATCAAGCACACAAATTGACGGCCCAAGTTAAATAACAATGTCATGTCAGCAAACCACATAGGAGAGCTTACAAATGGCCTGGGGTTATGTGCGATATGTGATTGTGATCAATTGCATCGCAACATCGCATCGGAGCATTACAATGGAGTGTGGCCAATATAAACATAACTCATAATAATTGGACCTGATGGAGATATAGGTGACATTTCATATATTTTCAGATCCAGAAAATGACATTTTCCTTTATATTTGTGTTTTTCATTAAATAAAACAAATACGAAGGAAATGTATCGATGTGATGAAACCAGACCCGAAAGGGTTTATGAATGTAAATATATAATATTTCAATTCTGTCTAAAGCCATTTTATGGGGATTTTCAATGTTTTCATGTATTTTTAAAATATAAAGGGAAATCATGAAACAAGCGGGATTTCAGGCAGTAAGTGATTTTGGCCAGGCTCCGCCCGAGCCCATACACTAGCTACCATGTGTCCAGGCCCTAGAGAGAGAAAACAACCCTTTATGGGTGGTTAGCCCCCGTACGAATGAGCCACCCAAAACGAACCTTAGCCGTTGGATCTAGATCTCTTAGATCAATGGTGGAGATGTGATAAGCGATATAAAGGTGGACCCAATAGGAGTATAGTGCAGATTTATGAATATTTGAAGTCTGATGAATAGTGTTTTGGCAGATTTTTCCCGTGTTTTACAGTGCTTCTCTCTGTAAATAGAAAACACTATTTTCGAGAATTTCAAAGGCTCGATGGTCCATTTCATTACAGAATAGGTGGCCACCATCCCTGAAGGCATTTAGCAATGATTGCTAACCCTCAGAGGGGGATCTGAGTGGACAGAGGCTGGGAGCCAGAGATCCCAAGAAGGAGAAACAAGCAGACAACGCTGATTAGATTTAAAGCCACAGAAGATAGAAGACAGGAACAAGCAGTGTTGAGACAAAGAGCAAACAGAGACAAAGAGTCAGTAAGGAGAGTCTGTGTACTTAGAAAGACTTGGGGAATCCAAGTAAAGCCTTGTTTTTTTGTATTTGTTGTGTGAGACTCAAATTAAGCTCACTTTTGTAAAAACTCTGCTTCTAAAGACATAATAGAGAGGCCACCACTGAAGGTGAGACAAAGATACGTAGCCCAGGAGTGTTGGGTGAACTCCTTATTAAACTTGTTGTGTTTATGTGTGTTTTTCTATTATGTTCTTTAATTGCTTCATTATCTATGTATTTCACAATCTTATCTATCCATTGCACAAAGTAACATAGGAAAATCCATGCACATTAGTCCATAATACCTTAATAATTGTCTAAGATCTCATTTTCAGATCACACATGGTAGACAGAGTCTTGTAAAGACAAGAATTCAAACCTTCCAAAATCCACCACTGTGAGACTTATTGAGGAATGGTTCAGGCTATTCCTGTAAATTGTCAATGATGATCAGATGTTGGAAAACTATAGAGAAGCCTAAGTGCATCCATCCCAAAGGAAGAAGTTGAAGGGGGAACAATCTTTGCCAACTTTCCTGAAAGTCGCACCAGAGGAGTAAGGAGAAATAAGAAGAGAATAGGAAGGGAATTCAAAATTGATGCTTAGATTGTAGGATTTCAGATCAAGGACACTATGTTAGTTCAGGGATCTAATGTCAACATCCTACCAAGAAAGACATGGGAAGCATTGGGGAAACCTCAACCACTATTCTCACCAATCTAGTTGTGGATGGCTAATCAATATTGTATACTTCCAATTGAGAAACTAGAGGATGTGGAGGTAAATGTAGTAGGAGTAAAATTACATGTAGGTTTTCAAGTGATCGATATTATGGGAGACAAGGATCCTTACCCAGAACTACTAGTAATCGAATGGCCTATGAAAATTATGCCATCATAGAACTAAAGAAGGAGCTAATGATCTTTGAAGTAGAGGGAATAAGATTTGTTCAACTGCTAGACCCGTATCATAGGCCCAGATTCATAGAACTGGTAGATGATAGAGAAGATCCAAGGATGTTAGATCAACTCTACATATTAAAGACATGTAAGAGAGAATATTACATAAACCCAACATCTGAAGGATCATTTAGCTAAAGGACTATTATAACATATTTGGGCACATCAACCCCAAACTTATATGTTGATATATTAGGGCTCATCAAACCCTAAAAGATTTTCTTCATACCCTAAAGGAACTTAGTCATCTGAGTGCATCATTCCCAAAAAGCTCCACCTCAAAAATCATTTAGAAACTGCCTAAACTGAACCATACTGACTGCTACACTGTCAAAGTGTGATGCATACTGACTAGTACAATGTCAAGGTGTGATGCATACTATTTAGGCCTTCTATAGGGTGCGATGGGAAAGGATGGACAAATTTCCAGGACAGTTTGTTAGTTGGTTGCTCATAGAATCTTCTAGAAACTTCTCCTGTGCCACTTGCCTCTCTGAATTCGCCCAAGGATGACCAAAGGATTTAGGAAACCATCTCCAATTCCCTATCTTTTGGAACCAATTGTAACAAGTGGAATGACACTAATCAATCCCCATGGATGACTCACACCCTTGCAAACATCTATAAAAGGATCTCCCATTCAAGAGATAAGAAGGTTGAATGGTTGTGAATTGCAAGGTAAGTGTTGTTAGTTTGTGATTGAGGAGAGAGCATTGTATTCTTGTTGGTGTGATCTTGTTAGTTCATGAGGTGAACAAGGATTGATGCTAGGAGGATGGTGCTGGATTAGGCAACTAGGTTGTAATTCTCCTTATTATTAATAAAGTTCTTCAGTATTTTTCCCACTTGAATGTGTAAATGTGAATTCTTTCATTTGTTCATTATATATCTGATTCTATAATGTTTATGCTGTAATAGATCATGATGCTTTGATAATTCTTTGTTGTTTTACTTGTGCAGGTACTTTCCAAGCGTGTTAAGTACAGGGAGGAGTTACTGGATCTGCCAAAGGAGAGAGAGATTAGGCAAGGGATCAAGCAAAAGTTCCAGGTTGGTTTTCTACTATCTTTCTCTTATCTGTTACACATAGGAAATATCATTGAATTGCTTTAAACTATTGTTTCTAGGGTAGCTGCCGACCTAGTGGGTTAGTCATTCAACAAGACACTAATTTTCCTAGAAACAAATTGGTGACTCCAGTGGGGATACCAGATGTTTGTTTGTTGTTTTTTTTGTTTTATGTTCAATTTTATAAACTATAGGCAGAGTCTGAAGACAGCCAGGTAGCTTTCAAACTGCTCTTTCTCTGCAATTACATAGTAGATAAATGCTGCTTCAGTCTATCTCTGGTTTAGTTTATGAATTAAACATTTGACTTGCAAGTACATCTAGATGCCCTTTTGGTAGCTCAGTAACCTCTTAAGACATTCCTTCATACTTTTCTTATCATTTTTCATCAAAACCAACCTTGATTCATTGAAAACAGCTCCACATTTGAGCCAAAACCACTTTCAGTTGCGCTCCCTGGACCATCACATTGTCTCCCACTGTGACTCAGTATGCATCTCACCTCCCAAGTGTAGAAAGTGTGATGCATCTAAATTTATGTGAAGCCAAGGTGCGATGATTGACTGAACTCTTTTTCCATCTAGAACTTGACGGTTTTTTACTTGTTTTCAGTTTTGTTTGGTTGTTTTGCTGCATATGAACCATGTCTCTTCATTGAAGCTTTCTTGCATCATTCAGATCAGCCTCGATTCACATTAGGATTAGTGAATGTTTTTGTGTATTTGTTCCTCATTTAAAATCCTTTTGTTGAAAGTGTTTTAGTCGATTTGTCACTTCCAGACAAAAAGTGTCGCAAAGTGTTGTTTTTTGTAGAAAAGAGAAGTGTCGTAAATTCTTCCTTCCGTTGATAGTCGATAAAAATTTTCTTCATGCATTTGATTTGATTTGTTTACATTCAAAGTGTCGAAAGCATTTTTATTCAAAGTTGAAAGTGTCGTTTTGAGTCTTCCTTTCCCTTTGTGAAAAAAAATTGTCGAAAATGTCATTTTGATCGAAATATTTCAGATCTTTGCTACATTTAGTTTTCCTTTTTTCATCTTTCACATTAAGGAAGGCAAAAAACAAATACATGCATTTTCATTTAACATTTTATGATTTGTGTGCGAAAAGATGATTTAGGGAAATTGCATTAGTGAGTGCTCTTTGTTGTTTTCTTTACAAGTGCTTCTATGCTCTATCCTTTATAGTTAGGATTTTCATTGTTCAAATAGACAAAAGATTGTTTATCATTATAGATTGCATCTTAGGAATTTCATATCATCATTATGCGGTGAACCATTGAAAGGAAAACTCTAACAAAGATCAAATTTAAAATTAAATTCAATGAATCTAACAACGCTTTGGAATTTAACGCAACATATCTAGAGGTCTAGGCTAGAGATGTGTTCTGGGGTTGTTAAAACTAGTGGCTATCGTTTTCATTGAAGGTTGGTTGATTCTTCCTCCTTGATACGACAAGTACTAGCATGGACTTGTGCTCCCTGTACCATCGTGTATATATTGGGAGACCACAATAGGCTTAAATCATTTATCCATAGGAAACCAATTCTGCCACCTTATTGATCACAATGCACTGAACACAACATTCGGGAAGATTGACTACTATACATAAGTCCTTAGTAATTTCTCTTTAATTTATCACCAAGGTGTATATTGCAGTTTTGTGATTGGTTTGGTAAACTCGTTGTCTAGATTCTCCAGAGTAGTCACTTTCATTCCATTTCGACTCTCTAAAAGAAAAGGTCCATCTGAGCACTTGTCCTTTCAGGCTAATTAAAAATCGAAGGTGACTAGAGTCATCTTTAACTTTTTCTCAACCCTTTAAAACTGAAAAAGCGGAGTTGTGTCCAAGAGTCGTTAAAATTAATTGACCACAAATAACCCTATTCCTTAGTTGATCTTAGGTTGAAACATATGTCGACAAATCTGGAATCCACTGATCAAGGAATTCCTTTTGATGGGAATCCTAGTCCTTTTCCTTCTTTCAGAAATATTGGTGCTCCTTATATGGTTACATTGTCCCTTCCAGGATTTACCATTAGCTTGCTAGTATGGTTGTTTTCAACCTCCTTGGTTCAAAATGTTGTGATTTCTCCACAATCAAGTACACCTCCAATTGGACAAAATCAACCTCCAGTTGATCCTTTAGTTGACCCTTTCCCTTATTCCTAGTTTGTTTCTTCCTCCCCTTCTTCCTTTTCCCTTGTTGAAAGTATTGGTACTAGTAACTAGGTGGCTAAGAAGAAGCAGCTTCAGCAAAGGGATAGCCAAGCAACCATTTCTTTGAATGCAACATTTGATGATAAACTGCCCATCAAGCCTCACAAAGTTTGATATCCATGCAAGCTTTGTGTGGGAGACCATCTTCTTCGAAATTGTTTGATATTCCTCAAATCTTCGAAGACTGGTCTTCCTGTTCACATCATTCTGTGTCATCAACTTCTGGAGATCATGTTGGTGACACACCATCAACCAGTGATAGTAAAGTTCATGGAAAAAACGAAAAAGTTAAGTTTCCATGTAGGTTATGTAAAGGGAATCACCCCATTTACCTTTGTCCCTATCTAGATGAAGCCAAGAAAGTGTTGGATAACTGTCCTGCTTCACTGTAGTGACTTCCATCTGGTTACAACAAAATCTCCCTAAATCCTTCACTAGTTGATGAACCGACTAACCAAAATCAACCATCAATCAAAACCACTCTCTCTAAAAGTGAATCCTATGAGTCTATACTCGATCCAAATCAACAGGTCGAGGTAACGGTTGACCTGATTTCACCTTTGGATCATCGTACCTTTCCCAAAGAGAGTGAAAATCATACCACTCAAGTTCTTTTTTTCACCTCATATTAAAAAGAGCTTGGGGGCAGTCCACCTGTTTCATCAAGACAAGAGGGAAAATCCTCCAATTCTCGTAACTCAAGGGGTTAATTCTCCCATTTCTACAATACCCCATCCAAGTAGTCTAGTCACTTCCTTTGATTAGAATCGACTGGAAGGATCCTGCCTTCCTTCTTATGTGCCTTTCTAGATCATAGTACAAGTTTGTAAAATCATTGTATCTAGCACTATTATAGATGAAGGCGCATTAGTGAATATCCTTTCCTCAACTGCTTGGAAAGTGCTTGGTTCACCACCGCTTGTGCCTGTTACACATAATTTGTTCGGCTTTAACAAAGGAACTAGTCGACCGTTAGGGATCCTTCCTCAGTTACCTGTCACTTTGGGAGGAAAAACCGTTTATCTGAACGCGATGGTAGTCCCAAGACCTTTAGATTACAATTTAATTCTTCGGCGTGATTATGTTTATCACATGGGAGCTATTGTTTCAACACTCTTTCAAGTGATTTGTTTCCCGCATGAAGGCAGGATTGTCACACTAGCTTTCATTTCCGAGTCCAAATATGGCTCTAGCTATAAACCTTCCCCTAGAATCTCTTTCTCTATGCATGTCATTTTTTTTTATTTTTATTTTCAAGTTGGGCTAATAGTTCTCTTCTTGATCTTCTAGATCACACTAGGTGCAAGAAGAGAGCATACTTATTAAATTATTGAACCAATAACTCTCTTTTCTTATCCTCAAGATCACACTAGGTGCAAGAGGAGAGCATACTTCAAGGAGTTATCAATTTTTCCCTTCTTTTTATTGTTGTTGCTGTTGTTTCTTTTTAAAGAAATTGGCTACCTAGTTACACTTCCTCGGCAATGGCGCCAAAATGTTTGGTCAATTTAGTGTGTCCTAAATTGCTACAATAATTTTCAATCCAAGATTGGTAAGCTGACGAAGCGTGGCACACTATATGTGCAAGATAACCTATTTCTTACTTTTGTCATTTTTTATTTTTATGTTGTTTTGGGGGTTTTTATCTTTGTTTATGGGATTCCTATTCCTAAATTTCTAGAAGGAGTCTGGTTATCAGTTTTAAGGCAATTATGTCCTTTCTAATGATTTCCAAAACTTCAAATTTGAGAAGGTCTTAGAACAGGCTAATGATGAAATTAATTCCTAAAAGAAAATGAAAATGTGCCACTATTCTAATCAAACAAACAGTGAACTATTGATCATGAAACTGTTATCCCTGCTGCTGTATAAATGCAAAAGAAATGAATTAAACTACTAAATTCAAAGAAATCCAAAAATTGCAAGTAAAGTAAAGCTAAAATCAAATTACATCAATTCATATTCTGACCCCTTGTCAGTTAGTCTCGCTATGGCTTTCAAAGGTAATCATCAACAAATTGAGCGATCTGATATCTAATTGCAAAAAGTAAACTTAAAATAAAACCACATCAATTCATAGTCTGACCCCTCGCCAGTTAGTCTCGCTGTGGCTTTCAGAGGTAATCATCAACAACTTGAGAAATCTGATATCTAATTTGCAGAAAAGTAAACTAATATCAAATTACACACTCATACTTCAATCCCTCGCCATTAGTCTCGCTATGGATTTTGGAGGTAACTGAAAATGATATGAGCAATTTAATATCTAATTTGCAGAAAAGTAAACTAATATCAAATTACACACTCATACTTCAATCCATCGCCATTAGTCTCGCTCTGGCTTTCAGAGGTAACTGACAATCATATGAGAAATTTAATATCTAATTTGCAGAAAAGTAAACTAATATCAAATTATGCACTCATACTTCAATCCCTCGCCATTAGTCTCGCTATGGCTTTCGGAGGTAACTGACAATGATATGAGCAATTTAATATCTAAGCTAACTAATAAAGCCATTGAACAAAACTGAAATAAACAAAACAGAACTGGAATTAAAAGATAAGAAAAGTACGTCAGCAGAAAGACTGATTCCATGTCATTAGTCATTGTGAAAAATTATGTGCAAATGCCCGGGCTGCGTACTATAATCTGGAGCATACACACTGATCAACGTTAACAGTAATGTAAAGCATGTAAAGTTATGAACAAGAATAAAACGTTAGTACCATAGTAAATGAAATATACATAAGTGAATATCTATGGCATAATAAACATAAATAAACATAGCATGAAACTGTACAGCAATAAGAAACAAAACCTCGGCGTGTGCAGGGGTCCTCTGCACAACCTCGGGCAACAACTATCAATAAAATTTTACGCTCAGAAACAGAGTCTTCTCATATATTTCAGAACTTAGTCACCATAATGAAACTAGTGTCACGGCACAGTGGGATTTTTAACAACAAAATTACATCCAAAAGATTAACTATTATGTGTATCAGAACGCATTATTTATAACAAAGACTACATAACTGTTTTTCTGGAAACTACGTGAAAAGAGGACAAGTGAAGAACACTGTCCACGGATGTAGCAACATGGTCGCCGAGATTATGCAATCTTATTGAAAGTGGTTGTTGGATCCAAATTGTGGTTAGCCTACAGGTGTCAGCGTGCCTCCAAAGATCTAGAAACGGTCACAAAAATCTTTACATGCTTGAAACGGAGTCCTATTGCTATAGGACTTCTCCTGTTTGACCACCGCTTGACCACCGTTGACTACAGCCTCCTTTGACGAATCCAGCTGGACCAATGGGACTTGACCCATGTCTAGGCCATTTCCAACTTGCCCATGTGGCTCGATTTGCCTGATGACACCTGCAATGTAGACTTTAACAAAAACAACTGCAGAAAGTTGAACTAGATGCGGAAAGTGACAAGATTTCGCAGCTCATAAGCAAAAATCTAGTTCAAACAACAACAAAAAGACATAGTCAAGAAACCACTTTAAATTCTCTTTTATAACTAATATGCAATGATATTGACAACTTAGGAGGTTTAGTTAAATGGAAAGAAGCTAGGAAAATGTGTAGGAAAGATGCAAGTTTGGGGCTCAACATACCCCCACTGTGAAGGTGTTGGATGTCCCCATGCAACCAAAATTTTGACTATCCCCCCTTCAAATCATATGCTCTGAAACTTCTGCCAATACATCCAGCCCCCTTCTTCTCTTTCTTGGTGTTGCTAATATCCCGGGCTTCTTCATCAAGCATCTAAATTTGAGACTGATCAGTGCTCTACTTATCTTCTTGCACTTTTTCTTTAATTTCTTGATCTTTTTCTGCCATAGCCCAAGATGTAGCATGGTATTATCATGAATGATCTTATCCAGTCTGCTCTGCTCCTTTAATGCTTCATTTTCATGTTTAATATGTCTATTTAAGACCTCTAACTCAAAAATTTCTTGTTTCAAGGACTGGATTTGAGTGTCTTGTGCTGGATGAGGCATGGATGAAGAGCTTGGATATATGGCTTTCTTTTCCAAGGATTCTATATAATCATACATCTCCTGCTAATTCGGGTCTATCTTGAGTGAATTTTTCCTTGGGCTGACCCCAAAGTCCTGTTGAGGAGGACTGGTTTCAAAGTCTGGTCGAGAAGGACTGATGTCAACATTTGGAGGACTAGTTTCAATGTTTGGATGAGAATGAGGTGGGCTACGGCTAGCTGGATATAGTTCTGGTGTTCCTCCTCCCAAGTCAATAAAATGGGTTCCTTTTGTTTGGGATTTTCTCCATTTTCCTTTAAGCCCGATGCTTCTCCTTAAGTGTTGTGAGCTAGTGCCCTCTTCCTCAATACTATGTTTTTCTTTTTCTTTCTTCTTGGCTGCAGTTGATTGTTCTTGAAGGTGAGTTAGCATTTCAGACAATGTTTGGTGGTCCTCTTCTAAAGACGGTTCTGGTGATTGTTAGACATCCTCTATGTTCCTTTTCCCTTTCAATTTTTTTTTTATTTTTATCCTCAGTTCTTTCCAGCTTCTCTTCTTGATTAAATTATTTGGTTTTGTTAACAGGAGGGTCTTGAATTTTTACACCAGTTTCCCCTTTTCTACTCTTACTTATTGTACTGCTCTCAGGCATTTCAGGAGGATCTTGAAAGAAATTCCTCACTAAAAACCGTTCCCAGGTATCCCTCTTTTTCTTCAACTGATCTTCTATTAAAATTTTCACCAACCCATGATGATATAAGTGGGGTTCTATGTCCTCTATATTCTTTTGGATTGTTGTGCACATCTTTTTTAAGATAAAAAATAAAAAGTAAGGTAGATTTAGGGTTTGATTCTCTAAAAAGTTCATCAACAGTCATGTATGATACATATACATTGCTCCAAAATGGCCTTCACACATAATGAACTTTTGAATAATCAATAGTAAACTGGCCCACTTCTCTTCTAAAGAATGGATAGGAATTCCTCGTTTAAATATAGTTACATACATACCTAGATTGCGTAGGATAACCCTCCAAGCTTTTTCGTCAAAACTCTTTTCTTGAACTAGCGTTCTCCCTCTTGAGGGAGTTCTATAGCAATTGCTATGGATGCCCCGATCACTGTAAACTTGAGGTCCCCAATTTCCACCTCCAGGCCATTAAAAGACCTTGCAAAGGCTTTTGTAATCTCCTTATTATAGCCTCTGAAATTTTGAATAAACCAAAGCCATTGTGCCTCTTTCAATATGTTCTTTACTTGCGGGTATCCCTCCATAAACTTGGGCCCTTCCGGTTCTGCCCTCAACAACAGACCAATTCTGTCCTTCTGTTCTAACAATTCGTCTGTGTGAGAAGGGTTTAGCGGAGGTGAAATGGCTGGATTAATGGAAGTGAACAGGGTTTATGGAGAAAATCAGTGACTGTAAGCGGAAAACAGAGGACAAGCAACAAAAAAGAGGACAAACAACCAAAGTGAATTCTCGGAATAGAGTGGAAACTTATGTGAACGAGGTGGTAATGTAGTCGCGACTTCAATAAAACAGTAGGGGAGTGATGGATTTTTTTTTAAAATGGATGGCTGTTGAGTAGACATAAACACATTAATGAAATGGCTGTGAAATCTATGTGGTGGAGGAGAGCCGTAATCAAATCAGCCACGTCCCATAATTACAGGTGGAGTGTGAAAATGCATCCAAACTTGAGTTAAATCCAAGAATTAATCATGAGGTCGTTGGAAAAATAAATGTATGGTTCATGGAGAAATATCGTGGAATGGAATGGTTATGGAGGCTATCACACTAATCATTGCATATAGTGGAGCTTGTGATTTAATAACTATGCAAAAATGTGTTTTAAATGCCATTTGAAATAAATTTTTACTCATACCTTGGAACGTTTGCCACTTGTTGTCCATAACCTTTGATCAACTACCTTTTGTTGATGCCTATAGGTGCCCCATGTCTTCATAATTTGTCCTCAGTCATAACTGCATTTGATTTTTATTATTTTTGCCTATTATCTAACTGCCAATGCTGAATGACAGGGTGTTAGCTACGAAGACACAACTAGCTGCGGAATAAATTTGCAGTTGTGGAAACTGACTCTAGCTGCGGAAACAGACTCAACAATCTTATAACTTAATGAGATAGATAAATGATGACTGAATGAATGAAAATGGTCATAAAACTTTTATTAGTGGAATGAAATGGAGTGGGATGAAATGAAGTGGAGTGGAATGGAAATCAGATGGAGTGGAATGAAAATGAGATGGATTGGAATGAAAATGAAAAAGAGGGACTTTTTTTTAATGGAAAATATAGGGCGTCAAGAGTTCCTGATTTTCGCCCTGTATTTTCTGTATAAGACTGCAAATCAGTGATTGGTTTTCAAGCTTATCTATATATATATAATATATAATATATATTATATAATATAAGATCAAAGGCTAGGCTCGTGGAGAAGAAGGATTCTTCTTCACCAGCCTTATTGCAGAATTATCTTGAAAGATTTTGAAAATTCCTCTTTTGAGAGTGGCTTATGATAGATCTTTAATCGGTGACCATTAACAATAAGAGGAGTTTGGAATTCATCAACGGATAAAAGTTCCTTGGGGGAATGGTCTACCTGTCTACTTTCCAACCCAAGTAGAATTTTTTAATTTGGCCTCCATTTGCCCCTCCAAAATTTAGTTCTCCCAACACTGCTTGCTGTGTGTCAAAATAGGGGCAGTAAGGTCATTTTTTTTAGTCTTTTTGACCTTTTTGAGGGTCAAAACCTGTCCAAATTTCTTGGCCATTGGTAGGAAAGCATATTTTTCCATGCCAAATCCAAAAATGTTGAGTTTTTGTCATTTGGAGGCTTCCATCAAAAGCGAGCACCAGGTGGCGCGGTGCATAGAGCAGAAATTCCTGTTTTTTGAGCAAAAAATTCCAAAAATGCAAAAAGTGCCCCAAATTTTTTGGAATTTGGGCTGAGTCTTCTCCATCAAGCATTGTGTTGGGCCAAGTAAACCTCAGCCAATATTTGAAGTCTATCATGCTCCTTTTGCCTCTTCGATGCCCTTTTCAATTTTGCCTTTAAGTTCCTAATTCTCACCTTGCAGACTTTGTTTCTTGCCATGTAATGATATGCCATATGTCTCAACAATGTCTTCTCTTTGTTGGCCTTCTCCAACAACCTCTATAAGTTGATATTCACTCTTTCAAGCCATGATTACCGATTGGCATTGATCTCTTGCTTAAGTGAAGTGAGCTCCACCCTCCTCTAGGAAGCTTGGTGATTCTGCCGAATGTTTTGCAACTCCATAATCACTTGTTGATATTCAAGCTACTTATTTCTTTGCTCCAGGCACTTTATGATCCACTTATCCCTCTCCAAGTTGAGGGACAAGGCATTGATGTCCGCCTGCTGCTCTTGGATGATTTCTTTGAGATTTTTTCTTTGCGGGCCCACATCAGTATCATCACCCTCAATGAGAACGAAATCAGTCTCCCACTCACCTGACGGTCCTTCATCCTATAATGGCCTCTTGCCATTGTCCTGAACCTATTGTGCTGATGACGGAAGCGAGACCCCTTCCACCCCGGGTGGAGATAATACTCGCTTTGCTGCTGTGAACAACCGTCTAGTGCCCTTCTGATATGTGATAAACACCAGCATACTAGCGGTCTGTGTCTCATGACCCTCATGCTGATAAGAAGGTCCACCTATCTCATGCAAAGCCTCTGAAGGTCCCTGAGGAGCTATGAAAAACTCACGAGAAATGAAGTCATCCCAAGTGATGCCCTGCAAACCAAGCTGATGGATGACCAAAATCTTAATGAGAGAAAAATGGCAAATACTATTGTATTGCTGCTGTGGAGTATTTTGTTGTACTAGAGTGGTCATCTTCTCGATATTTCGGCACACGAAGTAGGGGAGGTTCATCATCCTCACCTTGGGAAAATGAATTAGCAGCCTGATATGATAGGCATATAAATGGGAAAACTGGCCCTCACAGCTGAAATACTTCAGTATCAGTTTCATTAAAGGAGCATATGAATCTTTGAGGTATCGAAAAGGAAAAACTCTCCTAAGTTGTCTCAAATAACCGGCCTTGATGTATGGTTCATAATACTGCCTATCAATTTGCTGCGTCTTGTTCCATTGCTCTCCACTGTTAGGAATACTGGTTGCTAGTGAAATAGATTCTGGTGTTCAAGTGGATGTGACACCAGCTAGAGTGGCTTTACCATCATGTAAATGAAGCACAAATAAACGAGCCAACTCATGATGAAACTAAATTCTAGCAACCATCTCACAAAATTCATAGCAGGACTGGTGTTGGAAACAAGTGATGGCGAGAGGGCAGGCTTGTAACTCAACAAGGGTAGTAGGTTCCTCTCGAATATGTTTACCACCTCTATGAAGCCTCCTGGGTGCATGTACCTCTGTGGGAGAGTCACTGTGTGTCTCTTCTTCATGATCATATGAAGGATCAGACTCCATTTCTACTAGTGGGTGAGATGTCTTGATGAGGAATAGGAAATTTATGGTGTTTCTTGATTTTCTGCCACCAAGGGAAAAATATGTGAGGGACTATGTAGGGAGGAAACAATGAGGACTTTGGGACTGTTAGGATAGGGTTTAGTTAGGGAAACAGAGGATTAGGAAGTGATTTGGGAGTTTTGGGTATAGCACTAGGGTCTGGGAATGTATATTGTAGGAGTTGGGAAATGGGAATTGGGATACAGATAGATGATTTTTTAGGAATATGTGAGTTTAGGGAATAGGGGAATCAGGTGAAAAATGAGTGAAGGAGTGAAAGAGTGAGGAAATGGAAAAATGGACTTGGTAGCCAAAACAATCAATGTAGACCCTAGGCACTATTTTCTTTGAGAGATGTAAATAGGTAGGGTTTGATTTTTCTTTACACAATCACCATAAACCTTAAAGGAAACTCTTCCACTAGTAATGAAGAGATTGTGACTTACATGCATAATGAGAGATTTAAGTGTTTTGGGCAATTGGAGGGAGTTGTTGAAGATTTCGGGCTTGGCATCTCTATGTGCTGCATCTCAAACCTAACACATTGCACCCTATGTATGCGTCACCCCATTTCAAATTTCCACTGAGAATCGCGGCCCTATACGCTGTGCCTGCTGTGTGTGCCACGCCACTTGCCCAGTGCGTCGTGCCTCTGAATTCGAGCAATTTCTCCCAATTTCTCTTCTTTTGCTCAAACACGGCTTTGCTCTTACTCACACTTTGTTGCTTGAGTGCAAATGAGCTTTTGATTTGAGGGAAACAATTATATACAAGGAACTTTTAATTTTTGGTTCATAAAAACCCACTTTTACAGTGTTTGGAATATGACTTGACTTTTTAACTCTGTTTTTGAGCTTTTTCACTTTATTTGAGCTTGTGATGAACTGAATGACTTGTGTTTCATTTTCTTTGCAGGGGATTGGAGCTACTGAGGCTAGGGAAAGTGACCAAGGTTGCAGGTGAATTGATTTACATATGAAGGAAATAAAATTACATGAATTTATACAATAAAACCTGAAATACTATGTTTTTCCTCAAAACAGAGTTTTGAGGAAAAATGTTAGGGTCCCACCCTAACCCCCTTATCTATGTAATGGGACCACGTCATAGTCAAGAGTCAATAAATCCCATATTAATAATTGTCAGTGGTTAATCCGCAATTAATAACGGAACCACAGTTAGTTGCAAATGGGTCGTAGTATTAGATAGATGGTATTAGTAATACCACGGTATTGGCCCTTGGTATTGCATGTATGAGTAATATATAAAGGATAGAGACACCCTGCGAGGAGCATCGTGTCTTATTTTGTAATCGAGATCTTCTCTATTGGAGGTTGCCCCCTCGAAGAGGCAAGTGAACATTACTCTCTGAATAATAAAATCATTGCTATTCTGTGTTCTGGGTATCTTTTCTTCACATATTCTGTGTTCTGGGTATCTTTTCTTCGCATATTCTATATTTGGGTATCATTTGCAGGTTAAGAGCATAAAAAGTGGTATCAAAGCACTTTTCAGGGCCGGTGGGATCTCCATTTTGTAGCAATTTTTTTTTTTTTGGCTAGAGACGTGTTCTGGCATCTTTAAACCATGAGATCTGTTGTTGAGCGCATAAATCTGCGGATTTGGGGAGGCATGCACGCAGGAAATACAAGAGGTGGTCACGTCTGTTGGACTCCCTTGTAACCCCTGTGGGTACCCCTTCGAGTAGTAGCACATTAGACAGAACCACGCACGGACTGTCTTCCACGTACCCTCTGGGTATATCGGAAGGCCCCTAGGCTCCTTTGAAACCTTGCCATAGATAAACCGTCGACCGTCTTGTGGCTACAGTACACCGAGAACAGCACTTGGAGAGATTACTCGCCCGTACGATAGGGTAGTCGGATTGTACAGCTAAGGGTACGGTCGATCGTCCTTAGTTACAGCCCTGAAACATTGGGCCGAGTACTACTGCTAGACCCTTATGTATATCGCGATCTGTAGCACTTGACACTCCTCAAGACCATAGTTCCCTTTTCTATAGGGGCATAACACATCATCTATTCCAGATCCGTTGGTGCAAAGGAGTGCAGCCGTAGAAGAAATTAGTCATTCAGATCTACTAAGATCTAGCAGATCCACAGTAGTAGTCTATCCCGCCACCAGATCCGCCATTCAGATCTCTCAAATCCACTAGGTCGGAGTTATGGAGAAGGGTTCCTGTACCGAGGTATAATTTTCGCAGGACTTTTGGCCGCAGTGACATTTTGAGGATTTGACAACTGCAGTATTGATCAAGAAGGAGTAAAACTCCGTTAGGAGTTTTCTGAAAATAAATAAATAAATAAATTCTGAGATCTTCCGGAGCGCTTATTGGTGATCTAGCCCATCAGAATCAGAACGACGAGCTGAGCGTGGTGGTACCATTCAATTATTAATGAATTTTTTTTTGTGGTGGTCCCCATTTTTCATCAAGTTGGTGTATGGTAGCAACTAGAGCTCAAGCGATGGCCAATGAAAGGATCGAAAAACTTGAAGAAACCATGAACTCCCTCCATAGTATGGTTAACGGATTATGTATCCAGATCCAGCAAATAATCCCAAAGGACAAGGAGCAAACCTATGAGGAGGAGTCTAATGGCAATGGATACGATGAAGGTGAGTCTAGCCACTCTCCTCACGGCTGGCACACCCTCCCACAACACAGTCAGCGACCTCCCAAGTTAGATATGCATAAATTTGATGGTTCTCACCCATCGGCATGGATAGCGCAAATGGAGCAGTATTTCAAATTAAATCGCATCTTAGATGATGCGACTCAACTTATGTTGGGGAGCATGTACCTGGACAATGAAAGGTGGCAATGGTGGGAATGGCATCAACGTCGCAATGGAGCTTTTAGGACTTGGAACCAATTTACAAAAGCTCTTCAAGACTGCTTTAACCAGGAATCCTGTTTTTTGGGTCGTCTTACTAAGCTCCGACAGACTGGCATAGTGGAGGAATATATTACAGCTTTTGAAGCCTCAGCCTTCCGTACTTGGGGTCTCTCAGATGCGTTTTACGCAGAATGTTTTATCAACGGTCTTAAAGAAGCTATTAAAGCCCAAGTCCTATTGCACCACCCTCCCTCATGGATGGAGGCTTGCAAGGTAGCTCATAACGTGGAACGTGCATTAGCAGCCCAATATAGTCGCCCAAATTTCTCCACTAAAGGTCGACCTCCACAGGCTCACAACACGACTCAAACACTTAAGGTCCAAAAGGTGTCACCGGCAAAAATGGCAGAAAGGAGAAAGCAAGGCCTATGTTACTACTGTGATGAAAAATACTCCCTAGGTCATAAATGCAAGGAGCCCAAATTTTTTCAAATTGATGCCACTGACCACAGCTCAACAGAAGAAAATCCACCACTAGAGGAACATGAGGCGCTAGAGGAAGACAACCAATAGGACAATGTCTTTGACGAACCAGTTATTTCATTGCATGCTTTGGTAGGGATTTCTTCCCCTCAAACTCTCAAAATCAGAGGGTTTATTAAACATCGCCCAATCATAGTCTTGATTGATATTGGAAGTACACATAATTTCATCCATCAAAAAGTCACAGAAACAGTGCATTGTTTTGTACGAGCAGTTTCTAACTTCCAAGTTCAAATTGCGGATGGAGGCACAATGAAATGTGAAGGCCGTTGTGAAAATATCAAACTTCAAATGGGGGATTATCAGTTTAAAACCCACATGTTTGCCATACACATGGGGGGTTGCGACATTGTCCTCGGCGTTGAATGGCTCCGCACTCTTGGGCCAACCACAATGGATTTCCAGGAGTTGTATATGAGTTTTAAGTAGAACGACCACACACATACCCTCCGTGGACTCCAAGCAGGAGCCCCCTCTATCATCAACTCACATAGGATGGAAAAATTGTTAAAAAAAGGGAAATCATGGAGTTGTAGCTCAATTTAATGCCATCCAGGTAGTCCAAACCAAGCCGTCACCAATTCATCCTGAGATGCAACAGATTTTAAATAACCATCTGCCAGTCTTTCATAAGCCTCAGGGGCTTCCACGCTCACGAGGGGAACATGATCATAGCATCACCTTGGTTCCAGGGGCCCAACCCCCAAATGTGCGCCCATACAGATATCCGTTCACCCAAAAGAATGAAATAGAAAAAATCATCAAGGAACTTTTGGAAGTCGGTGTCATTCGTCCCAGCATCAGTCCTTATTCATCTCCAGTGGTCATGGTGCTCAAGAAAGATGGGGAGTGGCGGATGTGTCCTGACTTCAGGGCCCTCAATAAGCTGACAGTCAAAGATAAATTTCCCATCCCGGTGGTTGATGATTTTCTGGATGAACTCAACGGGGCTCAATTTTTCACGAAGTTGGATCTTCGCTCAGGTTACCACCAGATCCGCATGAAGGAAGTCGACATACCCAAGACTGCTTTCAGAACTCATGAAGGCCACTATGAATTCCTGGTCATTCCATTTGGTCTTTGTAATGCCCCCTCTACTTTCCAGAGCCTTATGAACAACATTCTCAAACCATATCTCAGGAAATTTTTCCTTGTCTTCTTCGATGACATCCTCATCTATAGTTGCACTTGGGCAGCACATCTTCAGCATGTAGATCTACTCTTGCAACTGCTACGCAAGCATAAATTATTCGTGAAGATGTCCAAGTGTTCATTTGGCATGGCAGGGGTGGAGTATTTGGGCCACATTGTGGGGTGTGAGGGTGTCAAGGTGGACCCCAAAAAGATTCAATCAATGCAGGAATGGCCTCAACCTAAGACCTTGAAGAGCTTACGCATATTTTTGGGTCTCACAAGCTATTATCGTAAATTTTTCCGCAACTATGGTCGCATAGCGAAGCCCCCCACCCAACTCCTAAAGAAAAATTCTTTCTTCTAGAATGAGGAAGCACAACAGGCCTTTACAGCTCTAAAAAATGCCATGTGTTCCACTCCAGTTTTAGCACTCCCTGACTTCATCAAATCTTTCGTCATCGAATGTGATGCTTCAGGAACAGGTATTGGGGCAGTTTTAATGCAGGAAGGGAGACCATTGGCCTTCACAAGCCAACAACTCAGTGGGAAGAATCAGGGCCAATCTACATATGAGAAGGAATGATGGCCATCTTACATGCAGTCGACACCTGGCGACCTTATTTATTGGGGCGACATTTCCAAATCCGCACAGATCATCACAGTCTTAAATATTTTTGGAGCAATGCCTATCCTCCCCACAACAAAATAAATGGCTAGCCAAAATGTTGGGATATATTATGAGATCATTTACAAGAAAGGGAAAGACAATAGTGTAGCAGATGCATTATCTCGCTAATTTGAGGAGGAAAGTACCCTGCTAGCTATTTCCCTCCCCATTCCAGAATGGATTGAAGAAGCTCGCAGAGAATGGTTTTTACACCCCGAGCTCTCCCAACTCATTTCTCAATTACAGGCAGATCCAAATTCCACCAAGGGATACTCGTGGCAAGATGATATTCTTCGCTACAAGGACAGAGTCGTAATATCACCAACATCCACCTTCAAAAGTTGCATTTTGGCAGAGATGCATTCATCTCCCATTGCAGGACATTCGGGCTTTCATAAGACGTATGCTCGCACCAGAAGATCATTTTTCTAGACAGGCATGAAAAAGGAAATCCTTACCTTCGTAACCGAATGCGAGGTCTGTCAATGCCACAAAGGGGAAACAGTCAACACACCAGACACATTATAACCATTGCCCATTCCGGCATCAATTTGGATGGAAGTTTCTATGGATTTCATTACAGGTCTTCCAAATTTAGGGAAAAAGTCAATCATCATGGTCGTTGTGGACCGATTGTCGAAGTATGCTCATTTCTACGCTCTCCCCCACCCGTTTACACCCACCTTGGTTGTTCAAACTTTCATGGATCAGATCTTCAAATTTCATGGCATGCCCATTTCTATTGTGTCCGACCGCGACCCGATCTTCACCAGCAATTTTTGGCAGGAACTCTTCAGAATACAAGGCACTCAACTAAAACTCAGTACTTCCTACCATCCGCAAACAGATGGTCAAATTGAAGCAGTCAACAAATGTCTAGAAACCTACCTTAGGTGTTTCACTTCAGAAAAACAACACCTTTGGGTACAGTGGCTACCTCTGGCTGAATGGTGGTATAACACCAAGTATCATGCCACCACCAAAATGACTCCCTATGAAGCAGTATATGGTCAACTCCTGCCTTCACCTACTTCGTATCTCAAGGGATGCTCAAAAGTTCAAGTAGTGGATCAACTCCTACAACATCCGGCAACCATGCTCACCCATCTTCGAGAGAATCTTCATCAAGCTCATAAACACATGAAGCAATAGGTAGACCAGCATCGCTCAGAGCGCCAATTTTAAGAAGGGTATTAGGTCTTTTTACGACTCCAACCATATAAGCAAACATCACTCAAAGACAAGGGGTGTCAGAAACTCTCTCCCAAATTCTACAGACCATATCAAGTACTTCAGCACATTGGAGAAGTGGCCTACAAGTTGGCTTTGCCACCTACTGCAAAACGCCATCCAGTTTTTCATGTCTCATGCCTCAAGAAAGTGATTGGGAATAATTGCAGAATTCAGACTAGTCTACTGGAATTGGACGAAGAAGGGTCCATCTGGCTTCAACCGGAACAGGTCCTTGACACGCGAGTCAAGCAACTGCGCGGCTGCATGATTAAGGAAGTCCTAGTCAAATGGAAAGACACCTCTCTAGAAGATGCAACTTGGGAGCTAGCCACTATTCTGCAGCAGTTTCCGTAGCTTCAGTCTTGAGGACAAGGCTAGTCTTAAGGGGGTGGGCATGTTAGGGTCCCACCCTAACCCCCTTATCTATGTAATGGGACCACGTCATAGTTAAGAGTCAATAAAGCCCATAATAATAATTGTAAGTGGTTAATCCGCAATTAATAAAGGAACCACAGTTAGTTGCAAATGGGCCGTAGTATTAGATAGATGGTATTAGTAATAAGCGGTATTGACCCGTGGTATTACTCGCAGGAGTCATATATAAAGGATAGTAACTCCCTGCAAGGAGCATCGTGTCTTATTTTTGTAATCGAGCTCTGCTCTATTGGAGGTTGCCCCCTCGAAGAGGCAAGTGAACATTTCTCTCTAAATAATAAAATCATTGCCATTCTGTGTTCTCGGTCTCTTTTCTTCGCATATTCTGTATTTGGGTATCTTTTGCAGGTTAAGAAGCATAACACGGCATCCATATCTCTGTAGCCCGCGGCCAGAGCTGCGCGATGGTTCCAACAGGATACACTCTAGATGACACCCACCGACTAAAACCCCACGAGTAGTCATTCCACCCTCGATTCACCCGGTGACACCGCACTTGAGCACTCGTTCGATCCCAAATCAGTTGAGTTACTCCAGACATCACCAAGCAAACCGTCCGCTCTTTCCTCAGCGTCCCACACAGTTAGGGCCACCACTTTCCCTTTCGAATTCACAGCCCACCTCTGTCGAGCCACCAAGAGGCCCGAAACACCAGTCCCCATAGCAAAATCCATGAGCCCATTTTACTAAAAAATATTTTGAGCTTTGAAAATTCTCTCTCCAAGATTGATACCCTTTGTAAAGGATCAAAGAACAACTATGAATCAGTAAAGAGCCAAGGTCCTAATACGAACCACTATGACTTTTTTTAACCTTCTATTTATTTGCACTGAGCCAGTTCCAAGTCTCATACGGGTGAGGGACTCTTACAGTATCTTGAAGCTCGATAGCTTGAGGCAGCTCATGCTGTTGATTTGGGTGAGTTCATATTTCTATACCATTGCACATTTCTTGTTAATTTTCAAAACTTAATACCTTAGGTAGTATTTTTTATTTCAGCAGTCTTGCTGATCATGGGTGTCATAGAACACCGAGGACAGTGTTCCCTTGAGGGGGAGGGGTTTGTAACAAACATGGGTTAAAAGTTTGGGAACTTGGAAGGTGAGTGACTACACGGAAGGGGGTGACTAGATTGCTTGAGGGACTGTGTAGCAGAGAAGGGAAGGGTGGGGATGAATTTGCTTTGGTCATTAGTATTGCCAAATGGAATCAGATGCACATTGGGAGTGTGCCCCAAAACAATGAGCCAACAACTGTTCATTTAGGGAACAAGTAGTGGAAGGATGGTAGTGCTGGACATTAGATGCAGACTTTGACTTTGACAACAGATTATGGACTTCTTGGGAAGGAGGTGAATCCTGGTACTACTTTTGAGGATGGAGGTGTGAGCCTCTTGATTCCGTTGTTGCTAATTCATGCATCATATCCTTTTATTTGCTAGTTGAGCAAGTGTGCATATGTGTATATTATTATAAATTCTGTATCAAGATGTGGTTATAAATCTCCATAGGCATTATGTTTAGTTGTTGGTTGAAGCAAATGTGCATAAGTATATGAGGATGTTATTGTAAATACGGTAATGAGTTGTGTTATAAAACTCCAATAAATGGTAAGTTTATTATGTCTTCAATAGTGGTCATTGTAAATACTACAACGAGTTGTGTTATAAAGCTCCATAGGTAGTATATTTTATTTCAACAGTCTTGCTGACATAGAACACCGAGGACAACATTTCCCTGAGGGGGAGGGGTTTGTAACAACCCCAGGTTAAAATTTCATGTAATAAAGTTAATAAAGGAAAAAATAAGACCAAGGTCACAGGACACGTATTCCAAGCTAAATGTTAGGAAAAACATCATAGTGGGTGTTCATTTTGGTTTATTATGGCTAAGGAAATTGGCAAAGGCATTGAAAAGGGAAAATAGACATTAATTGACATTTTTTTTTATGAAAATAAAGGAAAATAGAAGAAAAGGGAGATGAAAGTCACAAGTTTGCATGAGAGGGAAATTGAAGGAAAAATAGAGGAAAATGAAAAAAATAAAGGCCTTAATGATAAAAATGCTTCTGAGGAACAGTTCACAGACTTTTGTCAGTTCAATTTTGGAGCTCTCTCACTATTCTCTCATACTCTTAACGCTTAGAGCATTCTTGGAGCACTCTAGCAATTGGAAAAGAAAGCAAAGGAAGGCAAATGAAGGACAAGGAAAGCAAGGGAAAGTTGGATCAAACAACTTTAACAAGAATACTTATGGGTAATAGGTTGTATGTGTGATTTCCTAGCTGGTTTGTGAATGCATGGTACATGCATGTATGCATTTGGTTTCTTTGTTGCCATTGGCATGAGTTTTACCAAGTGTGACAATTATTTCAGCCTTGCCTTGCCATTTTCGGATAGCCATGGTGTGACGTGGTTTTTTCATTCAGTTAAGCTTTGGACTGCCATATGGTTTTGCAACCAGGGGAGGTGATCTTAAGAAAATTCCCATGGGCCTAAGAATCCCTTGACCGATTTTTGCGGAATTGCGGTAAATCTTGAGGGTGGAGATTGGAAAATTCCTCAAGGTATTGATGAAGAAATCCAGAGGCATCCAAGCTTGTTTTGGGCCTAGCGATCCCTTGATCGATTTTGGAAGGATTTCGATAAAGCCTGGTAGTGTATGTTTTTTTGTTTTGCGCCTAGGAATCCCTTGACTAGTAATGGCGGGATTGTGGAAAAGCCTAGTTGTTTATACCCTGTTTGGGCCTAGGAATCCCTTGACCGATTTTGGCGAGAATGTCGTAAAGCCTGAGGGTGGAGGTGGTTTGATCTCCGTGAAGCCCTAGTAGATTTGGTCTTGATTCCCACATTCATGCTTAGAATATGGCACGAGGGTTATTGCCTGAAAGAAAGATTTGGTTCAACCCAATCTATGGACAGGTGGTACGTGGAAGTCCCTGACTTGGTTAGCTTTTGCATATGCTAATAAGAGCTCTTTTCCCTCTTGTATTTCATGAGTAATTATACTTGTTATTATGTGGTTTTAATGGCTGTTCTATCATGATTATTATTTTGGTTATATGTTGGTTATAACCATGGTTTCATAACAGGTTCTAGCTATGGCTCTCTATATGTTTGATTTGTTGATGAATGGTTAATGAATGCATGAGCTAATAGATGTTATTTTAGTTATTATGAGAGGGCATTAGACCTTCTTGGTGATTTTTAGATAAGTATGAGACCCTTATATTCAGATATGCTTTTATGACCTGTAGATTACATATTCTCAATGTGTTTGACGAAATTACTGTCATGGTTAGGCCTAGTTAGGTCAAGTCCTTGATCAAGTTTTGTATTAGAGGCATTGCCTTTGTGTCATTTATTGTTATGGAAAGTCTCATCAAGTTCTGGGCAGTGATTTGGAGACTAGCCTTAAAAAGGTGGCACAAATTCCGTGCTTGTAGGCTTAGAACTAGGAAATTGAGACTGCAGTCACATGGATGCAGTGTTATGCCTGCGACTGGAGGCCTACAGTTGCATGGATGCAGTTTTATGCTTGTGACTAGTAGCATAGGTTAGTGAAAAAATAGTCTAACTCAGGGTCTGGGCACTTGGAGTGATTGTTTAGCTCCTAGGGATCTTGTAGCTCCTAAGGAAGGTTACTAAGTTTCTAGTTGTCGACCCCACTTTTTTAATTGTATCTAGGAGGTCAGGTCATATCATAGTAACTCTTTGTCACATGTTTACCTTGGTAAACCAGTGAACTTGGGTAAATGTGGGAGGAGGTGGTTACAAACACTATCTATGACTTCATATGTTAATCTATATGTTATCCTTACATCATTTTCACAAAAAATAATAATATCATCCACCTACTTTAACTGAGAGGACCTGGGGAATACTTTGCGTTTTAGCCCAAAGACATGTAATAGCGGCAAGATTGTCCCCGTGATTAGTTTTTTGAGTAATTTCGTAATATGAGCTAAGTTATTTGTGATTAATTTATCTTATCTATATTTATGTCTAAACATTAGTTGAAGGAAAACATGTTGTTAAAGGTGTGGAACTAGGCATTGACAATCTTATCAACCAACTTGAGTATGAAAGAAATGTACAGATCTTTGCTGACAGAACATTTGAAGAAATCACCCTCTGGTTCGAAGAACTCTCCAAATAAAGGGTATGTCCCTCCGGCTACTCTTTTTTCTGTTGAAGCCTTAACTAGACAATTCAGAAATGAAGATTTTGGAGAAGATTTGCCACAGACATTGCCTGCAGTCCATCAGGCAATAAAAGAATTGAGAAAAACAATTAAAGAAAATAGAAGATTGTGTGTTGAAAGGCACCAGGAGTTAAGCTTAAAAATGCTAAATGCACAGGCTCCTTTTCCCTCTTCCTCACAAGATCCTGATTCAGAAAACTGGACCTACCACACAAGACCAGTTCAACAACAGTATAGCAAAGAAGAAGGAGAAGAAGAAGAGGTAGCAAGAACAGACTTTGTATGCAATAGCATGAATAGAGATGTCATGTATTGTGTCAAAATGAAGGTAGAAATCGGAAACCAGTACGAATTCTGGAAAGTTCTTATGGATATTGGTTCCAGGTTAAACATAGTAAGTGATACAGTAGTTGGCATGCATCACAGAAGGCCAACAACATTTCCAAGGGTGATCACTGCAAGTGGTGATATTCCTACAAAGCATGAAGCAGAAATTGATGTTCTGCTTACAGAAAAAAATTGGAGTTCATTTGGTTTGTCCTGTTGTTCTAGGATTGGATTGTGCGATGTACCTCGGGACACCATTTTTTCAGAACTTTAGTGTGCATGGAGCAAAATTTATTTCGACCTATAATCGACTTTTTGGGTTACAATATTCAGCACGGACCTTATACTGTAATCTAGAGAAGTTTAGATTTTATTGATCACTTCCCTGATGAAATTAAAGATAAAACACAACTGCAAAGGTTTCTGGGAAGTCTGAACTACATTTCTAAGTTTTTGAAGCACTGCGCACAAGAAAGGAAATTGTTAAATCAAAGGCTCCAGAAGGATCCAATTCCCTGGAATAATGATTGCACCCAAGCAGTCAGAACAATAAAGGACAAAGTCAGGAAGATCCAGCCACTCTCTCCCATCAGAGAAGAATGGGAAAAAATAATCATGACAGATGCCAGTTATGTAGGGTGGGGGGCAGTTTTGTGCCAGAAGGTCCCTAACAACAAAGGTAAGATTGAAATCTGTCAATATGCATCTGGATTATGGGCCAAAAGTCAGTTGAATTGGTCGAGCCTGAAAAAAGAACTAAGAGCAGTTTGTTTAGGAATAGGAAAATTCAGAGATTTTGTTATCTATACCAAATTCCCTGTTAAAACAGAATGCCAAGCTTTAAAATTTGCCATCCATAAATGTGATTTTGAAGACGTCGCTATGGTCAGATGGATTATGCAGCTCAGCCAGTATAATTTTGAAGTTGAATTTGTTAAAAGAGATAAGAACAGTTTTGCAGACATGCTGAGCAGATAATTTCTGTCTGAACACTCAATTTTAGGTCTACAGTGTAACTATATCAGGAGAGGAGAAAGAACTGTAAAACTAGAAACACCTGACGGATGGGTAAGTTATATGCTTGAAACTCCATTACTTTTTCATGACAGAGATTGGTACCCAATTAAGGAAATCAGGCACCGTGAAGGTATTCCTTATCTATCGACATAAACTATGCAAGATGAAATGAATCAAGAATCAGTGGAAGCCTTAGAATATCTGGAACACATCGACAGCATAAATTATATTCTTGAAAAAGATGATGATGATGATGATAGAATGACAAGTTGTCATATCACACTCAGAAGATTTGACAATCATCTTCATCGGGAAGATTATGACTCTAACAGGCAAAAAGAATGCTTCTTCACAGCAATGAACATTCAAAATTGTTCAACAAACTTTTTCTATTCTATACAGCATTCTTTCCTATTTGAAGGAATGACTGTTGGGGCATTAGAACAAGAAGACCCTACACCTGACTGCTTTATTGAATGGTGGAATATTTATGGTCTCTCAGCTCTGACCATAAAACCATACACTCTACACATGCTTAAAATTCTGGAATTTAGTGAACCAAGAGCCTATATGAGTGGAATAGTATACAAGATTGTTGAGCATATTGCTGACATAAGTGACTTATCTTTTTTGCAAGCAATCCGACGTTGCGGACATATCAGATGGTTTGTCACAAATGAATATAAAGCAAGGATGCTATCCTCCAGTACTAATTATGAAGATTTTCATAATCAGGTTGACATCTCACTAAATCCGTATCAACCCATCAATTTTATGGAGCCACCCAATAGAAACAGTTCTCAAACATGGGAATCAAAAAAGGAAATAAGGGTACAGTACTTCAATAATTACCTGATTGAAAATCTCAGGTACCAGCACTACACACATCTACAGATCGAATATTACACCATGAACTAAGTGTCGTCTTTCTAGCCGACTTTGGTGCCGGATGAGCTTTCGTGGATTCCCTCGCTCTGGAATCTCCACTTTGTACAACCTTGAGATTTGCAAATCTCATCTTTTTTGTCATTTTAGTCTTTCGAGGGTTCACTTATGAATTTCCTCTGTGTAAATAGTCTTGGTAATAAGATTTGGTCCCCACATGCCGCTGGCTCTCTGATAAAGAGTAGGGATGAGATAACATAGGACGATCTTGTCCTATGCCCGAATCTTGCTTTCGGCAGTCTGTCTAGATCTATCTGAGTACTTTTATGACAACTTGTCATTCTATCATCATCATCATCATCTCTTTCAAGAATATAATGTATGTTGTCAATGTGTTCCAGATATTCTTGATTCATTTCATCTTGCATAGTTTCTGATAATATTATTGACCATATCAAACATTTGAAAATCTTTCTTCTCAGGGTCAAAGAAAAGGGCATAATAATTTCATCTTGGATTCTGATAATACTATGCCCTTTTCTTTGATCTTGAGAAGAAAGATTTTCAAATGTTTGATATGGTTAGTAATATTATCAGAATGAATCAATAGATCATCAATATATTTTTTCAGGAAACCTTCCATTCCTTCGAAGGTTTCATCCATTATCCTTTGAAAAGTTGAAGGAGCATTGATCAAGCTGAATGGCATGATATTCCATTCATAATGTCCTTCTGGTACGGAGAACGCTGTCTTCCATTTATCTTCTTCTTTGATTCCTACTTGCCAGAAACCAGATTTGAGATCGAATTTGGAAAATATCTTGGACTTTGATATCTGAGCAAGTATTGAAGATGGCTTTGGCAAAGGATAGGCATCATAATCCAGAATGTTATTCAGAGGTTTATAATTCACAACTAATCTTGGTTTTCCCCTGGCAATTTCAGCATGTTTATTAACATAGAAAGCAAAACATGCTATGGGGCTTTTACTTTTTCTAATAAGCCCTTTCTTTAAAAGATCCTTTATTTCTTCCTTGCAAAGCTTCATTTGTTCTTCATTCATTGCCACTGCTTTGGATCTTCTTAATTTCCCGCTGAAATCTTTTTTGAGAGGAAGTTCTACTTCCTGTTTCTTAATATGCCAAAAGGCATTTGGATCATCAGAACAACATTCTTTAAACTGGGCAGTAAGATCTGCTATCTCTGAAGCAAATTTTCCATTATCCAAGAGTTCTTCTGTTTTTAATACTTCTTTCTTTATCTCCATTTTTGCCAGCAGATTTTCCATTCTTTCTATTCTCTTAATTATAATTGGGGAATTAGAATTAATAAATGGGAAAAAGACTTCCTTGTTATCAAAATTGACAAAGTATCCATACCTCTGAGTCTTTGTATCAAATTTTGCTCCATGCACACTAAAGTTCTGAAAAAATGGTGTCCCGAGGTACATCGCACAATCCAGTCCTGGAACAACAGGACAAACCAAATGAACTCCATTTTTTTCTGTAAGCAGAACATCAATTTATGCTTCATGCTTTGTAGGAATATCACCACTTGCAGTGATCACCCTTGGACATGTTGTTGGCCTTCTATGATGCATGTCAATTACTGTATCACTTACTATGTTTAACCTGGAACCAGTATCCATAAGAACTTTCCAGAATTCGTACTGGTTTCCGATTTTTACCTTCATTTTGACACAATACATGACATCTCTATTCATGCTATTGCATACAAAGTATGTTCTTGCTACCTCTTCTTCTTCTCCTTCTTCTTTGCTATACTGCTGTTGAACTGGTCTTGTGTGGTAGGTCCAGTTTTCTGAATCAGGATCTTGTGAGGAAGAGGGAAAAGGAGCCTGTGCATTTAGCATTTTTAAGCTCAACTCTTGGTGTCTTTCAACACACAATCTTCTATTTTCTTTAATTGTTTTTCTCAATTCTTTTATTGCCTGATGGACTGCAGGCAATGTCTGTGGCAAATCTTCTCCAAAATCTTCATTTCTAAATTGTCTAGTTAAGGCTTCAACAGAAAAAAGAGTAGCCGGAGGGACATACCCTTTATTTGGAGAGTTCTTCGAACCAGAGGGTGACTTCTTCAAATGTTCTGTCAGCAAAGATTTGTACATTTCTTTCATTTGCGGATCTGTAGCAGGCATCATTTGTGCAAAAATATTTTTACTGATTTCATCATAACCAGTCTTCATCATCCTGAATGCATTACATGTACAAATATCAGGGTCATCACAATCACAATATTTACATTCTGTACAATGTGGATCATTACATAATTCCTCAGCAGATGAATCCTCTGAATCAACAAAATTAAAATCATTTTCAGATTCTGAATCAGAAGACACCAACTCATCACAACTGCTCGGAAGATCAAAATAATTTATTTTGCCTTTCTTGTTTCTATACTGGACCTTTTTCTTAGAGGAGTCTTTCTTTTTGTTTGGACAGTTGGGAGCTGTATGTCCCTTTTTGTTACAATTGTAACAAATTATTTCTTTGTCTTTAGAAAACATCCTTGTGTGTTTGTAGGGTTTGGCTTTGTAATGTTTTCTTTTCGATCCTTCTGGGGACATCTGGGAATTCTTTTTGAAATGTCTTTTCCTCCTCTTATGCCCCACAGAATTGCCAATTTTCCCAAGGTGCCATTGTTTGCAGAGCTGTTGATATCCATGTGGCTTTTTAGGGTTGGTTGCTGCTCTTGCAATTTTCATTTGTGAGCACAATTCTACAATGATTTCTTTTACAACTTGTCGGATTATGCCAAATTTATAGTCTCCAACCTTCCCTGGTAGTTTGTTAACAATAGCTGAAGAGACCCATTGGGGAAGGGATGCAACAAAAATTTCTTTCCATTTTGGCTCAAGAATAAGATATGGGGTCAATGTATGCAGCCTGTGAAGGAATTCATTGAAGTACTCATCAAAATGTTGCATATTATGCAACTTCATGGCCAATAGAGTAATAGTAGTAATATCATTGGTTATCTAGGGGAAACCAATGAAATTAATTGTAATAACATAAAGAAGCTTTCCTATCATATTGCTGACAGGCAAACTAGTGACAGGATCCATGTGAGTAGATCCATCTTCATTTTGAACAACTGCTTGTTCCCATCCTGCAAGGATACTAGGGTCTTTTAATGTCTCAACTTTTAGCCAAGAATCTAATGTTCCTTCAAATCCTCCTATTATTCTCCTTGTTGCATTAATAGGACCTATATCATCAACAAGATAAGTCCTATAACATACAAGCATGGAATGTAAAACAGACATGATTTCAGCTTTTGTGCAATTATCAATATTCCATGAGTAAGTAGAATTTGCAGACCAATCCTTATGGTATTCAGATTTCATAAGATCCCTTCTATCAAAAGTAGGGTTCCAAGTAGTCTCCCATCTTGACCTGGATGATGTAGCTTTGACTTGGTCTTCATAATCAGGTTGCTCTTGGTCTTGATCTGTCAAAGATAAGTTATTGATACAGGTTTCAAGCTCTTCAATTTGTGGTTCAACTTCTATTTTGTGAAGAGTCATATCTCCAAAATATGTTTCTGTCTTATGAAAACTTGTATCAATACTTTCTTCCTCTTCTTTAGCGTAGGAGTCTTCAGTCATGAAATTAGAAGATTCTGGTTTGCTGGATTCTGCAGTTTCTTTGGATTGCTTTATGGCAGGATGTGGGCTAAAGAAACTGGGACTTGCAAACAGAGAATATGGATGAGAGGAAGTAGGTGGTGGAAAGGTTATAGAACTGGGTGTTCTAATAAGGCTTTCCACAGAGGGAGTAATGGAATATGGGACAGAAGTCTTGGGTTCTGAGAATATAGTTGCAGATTTATAGGCCTCAACCCTAGGCTTCTTCTTCAAGGATTTTATCCCTTGAGTTACTTCCCAGACTTGTTTTTTTACAATATCCAAGGAATTGCCGATCTTTACAATTTCTTTTCCATGAGCTACAGTAGCATCATGGGACTTTTTATCCATCTGCCCTGTTTGTAAAGATAACCTGTCCAAACTCTTAGCAAGGGCCTTATCATTTTCCGCCAATGTTGTAACACTGCTATTAAGACATGCTAGATTGTAATCTTGTTTTCTAAGAATACTCTCTATCATGTTTTTCATCTCAGAGTTAGCAGTTTCAATACTTTCGAATTTTGAGCTGACAAACTTTTCAAGGCTGGATAAAGCTAGATTTGTCCAATTAGTAGCAGCCACAGCATCTCTTGCTACTAAGTTAGAATCATCAACATGAGATGGAAGTAATTTATACAATTTTCCATCTTGACTTCTTATTACAAAATTTTTCCAAGGGGGAAATTCAGTGTCTGTTTCTAGAAGGCTTCCGTCAAGAAGTTCCCACTTGTGTTTATTTGGAGTCCCAATCCTCATCATGTTGACTTGGAGCTGAGAACAAATCTTTCTTATTAGTTTTTCTCCTTCAATTTGAATAGCAATCAGAGTTATGGGAATGTTTGGTTTATTTAACATACTCTGAATTTTTGGCTGAAAAACATGTGCTTTCAAAGGAGGAGGAGTTACTACTGGATTTTCTTTCATCTTCTCTTCTACAAATTTTTCTGGATCCTTGATTCTTTTCTGTTTGGCCTGGTTCCTGAATTGTTTCATCAAGGAATATTCTATTATATTTGCAGAAGGATAATACCATTCATAGAATGATATCCATTGATTTTCTGCCTTCATCCATTCTTTCCATTTTTCAACATTTTGTCTGTTGAAGGCAGGGCGATCATTTCTTGAAAGAAGCATTACTTCTTCAAAATATAAATGCTCTTTTTCTTGTGTAAACATATCCCAATTGAACATTTTCTTTTTCCATTGATCATCAGGATTATATGGACTAATTCCTTTGAAAATATTTAAAAAAGCAACTATCTCTGAATTAGAAGGAATTTCTACATGCTTTGGAATCTTATCAATGTGATTTCTTCTGTATTCAGGGATAGGTGAAGAATCAACATAACCTAATCCATAGGTAGAAGAACTGGATACAGTATGTACAAGTAGCTCTTCTTGTGGATTGAAAAATACAACCTTTTTGTAACTTTCTTCAGAAGAGTCAGACGGAGGAGTAAACCTGATCATGTTTATCCTATGACGGTCTGATGAATCCCCATGTGGAGTTGGTGGTTTTGAAGAAAATTGACAGAAAGACTTGGAGCAGTGTGGATGATCACAGATTGAGCTGAAAGGCTGAGATGGGCTTGGCTGTGAAAACATTCTTTTGATAGAATCATAAACTGCCTGGTCAATTACAAATTGTGGAGGTGCAGAAGATTGACCAGGATGTAACTGACTGATTGTAGTAGGAATTGCAGAGACAGATACAGAGGGTCCTTCATCCTGAAATGTGTTGATTCTGGGAAATCGTGTGGTAACCTTTCCATCTATCTCTTTTATTATTGATTGTGCAGTGGCAACAGATTTCTTTGTGGGTTTTACCCAATTGGTTACCCAATCATCAGGTGGACATAACTCATTTCTGGAGACATAAACTGGCGCTACTGGTTACAGGATGAATCATACTGGATAAGAGTGACTCGTCCTTCATCTTTATCAGGAGTATGCAAGACAACAGGAATTGTTGTGTTATAAAACCTAACACAAGTAATATAAAAAATGGACAATTTTTTTGATTTTCTTTTGAAGTTTTCATACCCTGCAGTCTGGATACCTAAGGTTAGGCATTGCAGGACATTTGGGTCATCAAGGGCGACAGAGAAATCTGGAGAAACATCATACTGTACTGGGCCTTCAGCAAGACTTGTTTCAATACCTCCTATCATGGCCTGTGTAAAAGTAGTCCATCGATTATCAAAGAGGGTTGAGAACACATAGGCTTTTTGTCCTTTTCTATGCAAAGCATTCAGTCCTTTCCTCACCATCCCCAGATGGACATACTGGTAACCAGCTTTGAGAGCTGATTTAATATGCTTATCTTCAAGGAGGGATATAGTTAACATAGCATTAAGAGTTAAGTCTGCTTTGATAGATTTTTCTTTTATTTTTATCTGGCTAAGAGCACGAAGATTGAAAGAAGATAGATTTCTATATACATCATGGGGAGAAACTGGTGGAAGTTTCCAGTTAACAGAGGGATCTGTCTCTTCTTTTTCTATGATAACAGAATTACCCGAAGTAGATTCAGATCTACATAATCCTTCTAAAGCAAATTTTGATTTTTCTTCATCTTTCATTGTTCTAAAGTGTTTAGAACCAAAAACAGATGCAGAAGATTCAGCTGATGAATTTCTAGGAGCATCCATGGAAGTAGAGTGTTAGAATATATTGAGAAAAATACCTGGAAAATCTTGCAGATGAAATCAGTATGTTTTGCGGTTTTCTGTTGCAGAAGAAATTGCGGCTTCCTCGACTCGAATTCTACGCCAGACGTCTTCAACACCCTTCAAACGCCAACTGCGGCAACTATGGGCTACAAACGCTATACCCGACCTCAACAAATTCACGATCCACTCAAACAATATCTTACAGACAACATCCACTCAGACAAATACATGGCTCTGATACCATTTCACAGGACCTTTCACAGATATCATTTATGCGGAAGAACTAAAGAGATAGATATCACAAGTGGAGAACACAAATTGTATTATAAGAGATGGGATTACACAAGTGGAGAACACAAATTGTATTATAAGAGATGGGATTACAAAAAGTCTTCTTCCTCAGATTGACTGTTGTGGCATTTAGTAGATATAAGTTTGCCGAAGCATAACAGATCTACAGGCTACCTGGCCAACAAACAGACTGAGTCTTAAAGATTATTACAGAACAACAAACCATCTACAGATTCAGCCACTTTAGGTTCACACCAGCGTCAAGCACTGATGCGCAGGCTTCTCAAATCTCCTAAGGACTTGTGAAGTTCTCGTGTTACAAGAAGATCAGACTGATAGTCCGCAGATGCAGAGCAGGAGAACTACATGTTGCTCCATCATCTTCAATGGTAGATATCAATGTTACTTGGAGTATTATCTCTAATATACAAAGTTTCGCCAACACATGAGAAATTTTCTTCATCCATGTGCACATTAAAAAGAAAAGAAAAGATAATTTGATGTAAAAGCGACTAGTTGGTCAAATGAACACAACTAACTCCAATTATTAAATTCTAGATGTTTCAAAAACACTTTGACTACTTTATTATTTAAAATGATCTTCTAAAAATGAGTATAATATTTTATTATTTTTAACCAAAAATCACTTGTATTCTCTCATAGTTTTCGGGAGCACATGGAATTGTAGCTCATGGATTAGAGGTCTTCTTGTTCTATGAAAAGAAAAAACTCTACATCATTTTTGGAGATAATAATTTTTTATTTTGCAAGTGATCCAACATTACTCAAAGTCTTTGTTCTTTTATTGAGATACCATAGATAAATCTTTCTTTCAAGCACTTGGTGTGCACAATACATATCTTTCAAGCACTTGGTGTGCATAATACATTTGAGTAAATTATTTTGTTATTTAAATAATATTTTTTGAATACTTGATAGGAATATCTCAAATTTCTTCTCAATATTCATATTTTATTTACGTAACATTTTGTTTTGATTTTATTCATTTATTTTGGTTTTGATTTTTTAATCTAGTTAAATTATTGATTAGATTTAATCTATTTGAAGGGAGATTTCTATCAAAAGACTTTTCTTAATTTATTATGGATCACAAAACCAAATTTTCTTTCTCACAAAAATTTGCATAGCCATTACCCTAAAGAAGTAAAGTAAAAGAAATTTGCATCAACCTTGATTACCTTAACAAAATGGAGGGAAGGCAAGGATGGTGAAGAGTTTTAAAATTTTCCAATCATTAATTTTTTTTTTCAGATTTCATTAACTCAATTCAAAGTTGAATTTAGATTCATGCTAAAAATGAATTACAAAATTTGAATTCAAATGAAATCTAGTTTACATTAATTATTTTTTTTTTTTTGTAAAGATGGATTAAGATTTTAAATATGGATTTAGATTTACAATTTTTTTGTTAGTTGGCAGATTGTCATGTTAAAGCACTATGTGATATAAAAGTGATGTGAAGTTATGGTCTATTCCTTGTCCAAATACAAATGATATATGGAAGATATAGCCTTACCAAACTTAGAAAAGAAAAATATATATATTTTTAAAATAATTATAAACTAAACCAAATTAAATTATATATAGAATTTTTAAAATAAATTTAATTTAACATACCTTTTATAATTAAACTTTTTATAATGGTTTTCTGTTTATAAATATAAATGTAAATAACATATAATAAAACGACAAACACAAAACACCAAGGGCATCGAGCCCGCCCCTTTTCTCCACATCAACTCGCGGCACCCTACCACCATTACGCTGCCATCGAGACGCCCCCGGCTGGTAAAGCAGCAGCACCAGCGACCATTACGCTGCCATCGAGACGCCCCCGGCTGGTAAAGCAGCAGCACCAGCGCCCACACGAGCACCGAACAAGCCCCCTGGCCGAGGCCCTTCTGTTATCAATCCCCCGCGGCATCCATATCTCTGCAGCCCGCCGCCAGAGCTGCACGGTGGTTCCAACCCGATACACTCCAGCTGACACCCACCGGCCAGAACCCCACGAGCAGTCATTCCACCCTCGATTCACCCGGTGACACCGCACCTCTCGCTCGATCCCAAATCCGTTGAGTTACTCCAGGCATCACCAAGCAAACCGTCCGCTCTTTCCTCAGCGTCCCACGCAGTTAGGGCCACCTCTGTCGAGCCACCAAGAGGCCCGAAACACCAGTCCCCATAGCAAAATCCGTGAGCCCATTTACTGAAAAATATTACGAGCTTCGAAAATTTCTCTCTCCAAGATTGATACCCTGTGTAAAGGATCAGAGAAGAACTATGAATCAGTAAAGAGCCGAGGTCCCAGTACGAACCACTACGACTTTTTTTAAGCTTCTATTTTTATTTGCACCGAGCCAGTTCCAGGTCTCATACAGGTGAGGGACTCTTACAGTATCTTGAAGCTCGGTAGCTTGAGGCAGCTCATGCCGTTGATTTGGGTGAATTCATATTTCTATACCATTGCAAATTTCTCGTTAATTTTCAAAACTTAAAACCTTTCCTGCGGTGGCTAGACAGAACTTAATTTTTTCTTGAAAACTTTTAATTTCAAATTCTTATTGCACCTTCGACTCTTTAAATTATCGGTTCCGCTGCATTTTGAATGATGTTATAAACCAGTGCTTTGTGGTTAAAGGGATATTTAATGATGTCAGAGATCTGAAATTTAGGTTTTGATTTTGGTTTTAAACACATTATGCAGCCGATATAACATAGTCATATGCACTGCATCTATTTTTCGTGGTTTCTCTATGGTTAGGATTTGTTGGTGATCACGTGTGGTCTGGTAAGAATTGAAAGAAAGCTTGATTGTTAATGCCTGAGCCCACTAGAAAAAGAATGCTTTTCACTATAACAAAATTTTACATCCAATTCTGAAACACCTAAACTGAAAACAGTACAACATCGTGTGTGACCTCGAAATTTGAATGATCTCTTCCACAAGTTGCATTTGATTGTTTATGCTCACATATAACTCAATCATACAAGTGCTTAAGCATTTTGGAATATTTTTCCATTCCTTAAATGATTGATAGTTGCCATTGATATTAAGTTCACATTTAAAGGCATGTTTAAATTGGTTCTTAGAATTTGCTTGGTAATGAAGTAAAACTGATATATATTAGTTCAATAAAAACTTTTTGCATATGGTGACAAGTTACAACAAATACATTACATTTTGCTGTTCACATCAATGTATTACCACGAAATATCTTAATTACATTGAATTGCATGTTTGGGGACAATCATAAAATTTGATTCAATAGCTGGAACATCCGTTAGAACATTTACATTGCCATTTGATGGAATTAATATTGTTACTATACTCTTTGACAATCCTGGTGCATAAGTAATGAAGAGTTTGCTTAGATTAATGTCATTGATTCATGGTTATTGTTCCTGTTGCATAAATAATGAAGGGTTTGCTTAGTTTAATGTAATTGATTCATGGTTATTTTTTAACAAAGAAGTCTCAATTGCATCAAAATTATTACTTGGAAGATTTATTTTGAGATATCCATCTTTGATGTAAGAAGTTGTGAGGGAATAAACGGTAACCTAAGTGATGTAATACTCTCTGCACATAAACTTCGTGCAACAAGGTTCATATGAAGATTTCATGATTGATATCAATGATACATGGTGAATTAATGGTGATGATATCTCTTTGAAGAATTTTAGTTACATTAAACTTTAGTTGTAGAATCTGAATGGTTAGAGAATTTTTTGGTACAATTCCTTTGGGACAGTTATATATCATTTTGTTTCAGCCATTTTAAATGAATGATGATGACAATACTTGTTGAGCACAAGCACGTGTTTTCCATTACTCTCTTGTACTGCCCTCGTGTTGGTATAGTTGAGGGTTATAGCACCAAAATACCTGTTATGCGAGCCATTTCTTGCTCAAAAAAGCATGTTGCTGACTTACATTATAGAAGCATTTACTTTAAATCATGGGGTTGAATGAACATATCTTTATCTATGCTGCAATTTGATTGATATGGTTGATTTTGAAGAATTTGAGTCCAAAATTTGATCCACAATGATCATTTGTAGTCGGTGTTTCGAGTCCAAAACAAGACCCATCATCTGGACCGAATGGTTGAAAGAAGGGGGAGAGGGGAAGATGTATAAATATAAGAAAGAAGAGGAGGATGAAAGCCGACGGATGGGAACCCTAGCCATAAAAACATAAAGGATAGAATACCTAAAATGCCTAAAAAAGGATAAATAAGATTAATAATTAATATTAAGCTATTGGTAGGTTAGTATGTAATATTAATGTATTATATGTAATATATATTATAAAAATGTGGTATATCTCAATAGAATAATGTATTAACCTATTAATATATTAATACCAAAGTATCAATATATTAATATTAATGTGAAACATTAATCTATTAAGGAATTATATCCAATTATGGTGTTAATATTAATATATTAATATAATATACCAATAAATCAATATATTAGTATTGATATATTAATGTAATACAATACTATATTAATATATTGTACTAAAATTAACTATTTAGGGATGGAACTTTTCTTTATAGATGAGAGATAAGAGGGAGCCTGTTTCTACCGACCTCAATTCTGCCATCTCTATTGAGGTTGTTTGGGTGCTTTAATATCTATAGAGCTTCTCTAAATCTTCTTTTGAAGTAGTGATATTCTTTTGAGATGATTGTAGTGTCTTCTAGGCAAATATGATGTTTAGAATGGAAGGAATATTTTGCAAGAGCAGAGGTGCGAGTGCGTTGATTGAAGATTCTTGATGTCGGCTCCGTGTTCCTTTATTCTTATTTTAAATGATCTCCCAGTTTCACCAATGTAGCTTTGACCACAAGAGCAATTGGTTTTGTAAACCCCTTTGAGTTGATGTTGGTCAATGTTGTCCTTAACAAATTTCATCTTTTGTTTTATTGTTTCCAGTGGTTTGGATACAAAAGCAATTGTTTTTCTTGAGAATCTTGGTAGTCTATCGGTCACACCATGGATGTATGGGAGGTGTGCTTTCCTATTAGAATTTAGAGTGTTGCGGGTTCATTGCTTTATGAGAGGGGTGGGGTGAGGTGGGGTTCATTTTCTTCTTTTGCTCTCTTGATGGCTCTAAGGATGTCTTTATTTTTGTATTGAATTCCTTTGAAGACCTTAGTAAGGCGGTCTAATTCTTGATCCAAGTTTTCATTATTAGATATCCTAACAATTGTTGACCAAAACTATTAAATTCGTGGATCTTCCTCCATGGATTAATAATCCTAACAGCTCTTAAGGCTAATATATTGAGGATACGTGCCGAATGATGGTGAGAGTCCATGCGTAAGTAGCTGTCCATATGGGTCTTTTTTCTGAATACTTGATGTCCCAAGGTCCCATCATCATGTCTAGTAATTAATACGTCAAGGAAGGGGATGCAATCATTGTCTTCAATTTTCATTGTGAACTTGATGTCCTTAAATATTCCATTCAAATGTTCTAGGAAGTTATTGATTTTTTCTTTACCATGTTGTCATTCAACATTAGTATCATCTCCATACCTTTTCCATTTCTTCAGTTTCAACGTGTAGGAACTCATTGCTTTCTTTTCAAGTTTTTCCATATAGAGGTTAGCTATAATAGGTGATAGGGGGAGCCCATTGCAACACCTGTGACCTGCTCACAGTATTCACCCTGGAAGCTAAAGAACGTAGACATATCTCAGTAAGTTTCACTATTTCATTGATGTTTTGTTGGAAAAAATCATTGAACAAGTTATCATCATTTTAATGAAGCATCAACATCTAAACTAAGTCACAATTTCACTCATACCCAACAACAAACTTTGAATTGGAATTAAACGAAGAGAAACTCCCCTTAGGATTGGGAAATCACACATCTGAAACCTAGAAGTGATGGGCGAGGCCGTGGAGGTGATAATGGGTGGCTTGTCTATTAGTATCTTTAGGTTCCCCTTGATGAGATTGAGAATTTTTCTCTAGGGAGAATCCAAGCGATAACACAAGGGATGTAGGCTATAGGAAGAGAACCTCTGGTTGTTGCTTTAGCTTGGGTTTGGGAGCGATATCCTAGTTCAATAGGTAAAAGACATTAGCGACACCGAGTGTAGGAGAACGTACATGGTAGCCAACACTGCTAGTTGTGAAGCTATCTAGCTTTGCAAGTTGATGGGTGAGATGTTGGAGCCTACTATGGCCTATTGTTGGAATTTTGGGTAGCTCGGAAGGTATTTTTGAGAGGGAAAACCCACCAAAAGGAATTGGTTGGGAAATTTACCCAAAGTTGGGGTTTTGGACCCAAAGCAGCGGGTTTGGGACTTAAAGAAATTGATTATTTATTCTTATGGGTTGAGGGGCTAAAACCCTAAAGATCTAGAGTTTTCCTAAATGACTCAAAAAAAATATACATAGAGCCAAAGGAGAGGCTCATTATACATATAAGAGAGATGTGACTTCTCTTGTGTAAGGAGTGCTCTAGTGGAGGGTCGAGTTTTGCTCACGGAAGCAGAGTTCTACCCTTGAAAGTAGTCTACAACAAGGTATCTTCTGTTCTAGGAGGCAAGTTAAAGACTAGATGAGGAGCAAGAGTGTCGAGGTTTTGGAGGGCTGAAGATTAGGTTGAGCTTGGTTCAAGGCCCGGTCTAAGGCCAATGAAGAAGATCCGTGTCATGCTGCTGTAGCCTTTGAAGGAGGTTGAGTGCCTCAACCATTGTGAACAAAAGTGTTGTGGAGGGCCAAGGCAAGTTAGAAGGGTACCCATGAATAGAGCCAAATACATTGGAATCCATCCTTGTGTGAATACTAAACCAAGAATAGAAGCCGCAACAAGTAGAGGATGATTTGGGAGGTCTGTTCTACGTTTGGGAAGAGGTCCATTGTTCCAAGAGCAAGGTCGAATTACTGATCTGTGCGTCGGAAGAAGAGAGAAGCTGCCAAGTGTTTTGTCTGTTGTTTGATTCTCTTGATCGATTTTTGTTTGTAAAGGAGTGGGTTGAAGACCTAAAAGAGGCCTAACAACCTCAAGTGTACCTATTGGAGGAGGTTTTGTGCAGGAGGTCTATGGGGGGGGGGGGGGGGGGCGAATCTCTAGAGGAGGCTGAAAGAGGCCTTATACTAGCAAACAAGTAGGGCCGAAGATATTTGGGTGTGGAACAAACAATTTTGATAGGGTTGGAGCGTGTATGAGACTAAGCCATGGGCCTAGAAGGAGGTCGAGAGACCTCAAAAGCCTTAGGAGCAGGGCCAAGGTGTCTCAACCTAAGAAAGAGGTCTACGCAGGTGGTATTCTATGAAGGAATTTGGATTGTTGAGTGTATTTGATAGGATTGTTTGGTAATGGAGCTCTGAACAATGATTTTGAAGGTTGGTAATGCAAGTTGTTTGAAGGATTTGACCATTGTGAGCAGCTAAGTGGATAGAGGTAAAAAAGGAACCTAATATTTGTGTGAAGGAGGCAAAGGACTGCCAGAAGAACAATGTACAAGAAGAATAAAATGACCGAAGATGAAGGATTGCCTTCAGTAAGTAAGTCTAGACTTGTCCTTGTGATTTTTGTTGGGTAGATTGTAGATCTGAAGAAGCAGATCTCAAGCCCTAGTTTTGTATTATATGCATACTAGCTATCCTAGTGATTTGAAGGGCCATGATCCTTGGTACGAAGCTCTAATGATTCTTGTTTGGGCCAAATATTATAATGTCCTTTATTGATTTCACTGTTGTAGATTTCCATTGTGCAAAGTGTTCCTAGTGTGCTTGGTTAGCCATAGACCAAATTTAAGGCCTAAGGAAAATTCAACATGGTGTTATAACTATTTTGAAAGGATGATTGAATCACAGTGTGCATAGGGAAGCAGAGTGAGCTAGTGAAGGTTGTGTAGACTTAGAAGGAGTCTAGCTTTAGAGGGAGATTGAAAAGGAACTTCAGCTAACAAGAGTTTGAATCTTCAGGTTCTAGCGAGATAGAGGTGTTTCAACCCATGCAAGGACAATCATGGATTGTGAGAGAGAACATTCATGGTGGTGCAAAGAAAAGACATGTTGCATTGAAGGACAATCATGCATCATGCAAGACAAAGCTTGGCCAAGTACAAAGAAGACATGGCACATGTGAGGACAAGTATGGCTACACAAGGAAAGTCATGACTCATGCGAGGACAATCAGGGGCATGCAATGAAAGTCATGGAGTTGGAAGCGTGAAGGAAATACCTTCCTTAGTAAGAGGGAGTGTTGGAATTTTGGGTAGCTCAGAAGGTATTTCCGAGAGGGAAAACCCACCAAAAGGAATTGGTTGGCAATTTACCCAAAGTTGAGGTTTTGGACCCAAAGCAGTGGGTTTGGAACCTAAAGAAACTAATTAGTTATGCTTAATGAGTTGAGAGGCTAAAACCCTAAAGATCTAGAGTTTTCCTAAATGACCCCCAAAAAAATATATTTAGAGCCAAAGGAGAGGCTCATTGTACACAAGAGAGATGTGTCTTCCCTTGTGCAAGGAGTGCCTTAGTGGAGGGTCGAGTTATGCTCATGGAGGTTGAGATCCGCCCTTGAAAGAAGTCCGCATCAAGGAATGAGGCTCTGAACGATGATTGTGAAGGCTGGTAATGTAAGTGGTCTGAAGGATCTGACCATTGTGAGCAGCTGAGTGGACAAATGTCAGAAAGGAACCTAATGCATGTGTGAAGGAGGCAAAGGACTTCTAGAAGAACAATGTACAAGAAGATTAAAGGGATTGAAGATGAAGGATTGCCTTCAGTAAGTAGGTCTAGACTTGTCCCTGTGATTTTTTTGTGCAGATTGTAGATCTCAAGCCCTAATTTTGTATACTATTTATACTAGTTGTTCTACTGATATGAAGGGCCATGATCCCTAGTATGGGAGCCCTAATAATTTTTTATTGATGGATTAATAAAGATCGAGATTTGGGCCAAATATTTCTGTGTACTTTATTGAATTCACTATTGTAGATTTATGCTATGCAAAGTGCTTGTGAGTTGGTGTTCCTAGTGTGTTTGTGTGCTTGGCTAGCTATAGACTAGATCTAGGGCCTAAGGAAAATTCAACATCTATTGTGACAATCAAAGTTATATTAGAGTTTTAAAGAATCCAGTATTCCATGATTGCAACTGCTCCAAGCACATTGCTATTAGGAACACTTTTCTTCGGGATAAGGTTTTGAAGGGACTAGTGGTTATAGAGTGTGTTTCTTTAGATTTGCAAGTTGCAGATATATTGATTAAGCCCTTGGCAAAGGGGAAGCTCAAGATGTTGAAGGAGAAATTGGGTTTGGTGGAGAACACTTTCCTTGCTAAGAGGGAATGTTAGAGTTTTACTTTGTTTAGCTTAGACAATATCCTCTAGAGTGATGCACTTATTGCAAGTCTATAGAGTAGCTGTGATGGTGCATCTAGTGAATCCATAGAGTGCATTGATGACAATACGTCTTCGTTCCTATCTGCAATAGAGTATGGAGGATTAGTGCAGTTATGTAGGAGAGTAGTGGGCACATGCATGCTGCAATCTTAGCACATTTCCAGTTTTATCACTATGGTTCCATATTTTGTTTTTGATTTATAAATATATGTTTTTCTCTATTCAACTCATCGTTGTTAGAACCAGATCGAAACTGGTCAAAACCTACCGGTCCAACCGGTTGGAGGGAAAAACTAGTTAGGACTGGTGAATCAGACCATTTTTGTCGAACCAACCGGTTTTGTATAAAGCTACCAAGGACCCTTTGAATGCAATTATTTTTTAAAGCAATGATTTATGACTAGGGGAGCCTAGAATTTGACCACATTGCCCTACTAATGATATGCAATTAATCGTAAAGTGACATTCTCTTTATCTTTCATTTTCACCTTTTTACGTAAATTTTTAACATTATCATTAATCAACTCAGGATGTTTGAGAGTGGTTTCAAACTTATTGGATTTCATATGGAGAAAGTAGAATTTTAGATCCCACTTAAAATCTAGTAGAGTTAACTGTTTTTTAGGATTTTAGAAAAGACAACCAAGCCCCAAATATATACAAAATACTAAAAATCCCCAAAACTCAAGCTAGAAAAAATAATTTACAAGTTAGATCTACAAAATTATTCACAACATCTACAAATATACAAGGGTTTTAAAAATTTTAAATTTTTGAGAAAAATATTTTTATGGAGTTTTTTCTTTCAAAGAATGGCTAGAAATAATTCAGAAACCCCAATGTAAACTTTAGCCTTAGGAAAGATTAATCCACCATATAAATATTTGGAATCCAAGCAACAATGATTCTTGCCCAAATTTGTGAACTTGGAGGCCAAAGACTGAAGTACTTGCAAGCACCATGAATTTATCGCAAAATAATTTGTTAGATCACATAGGGAATCAAGCCACCTAAGATTAGCCCAAAACTATGAATAATATAGTTTTATCTCCATCTAATGAAAAAACAAATCTTACCAATATTCAACACATACCACAAATCAATAAGCAAGAACACCTTGAATTGCACCCCAAAGTCTTTATTATGATTGAAAAAATAGTTCCCAGCAGGACAATAGTTACAGAGATGCTTCAACAGAGATTTTCTAGCCAAAGATCAAGATGCTAGAGACTCAAATGACTCTAATTTATAGATTTATCCTCCACATGGAAAAATAACGGCCAATTTCTTTGATCTTTTTCAAAATAATCTTGGTCGTTGATAAACACTTCAAGATTTTTTAATCTTGACCTTTGCTCTTTTATCTTTTATTTTTGATGACTTTTTGAACTTATCATTTAATTCAATTTTTATTAGCTCAAATTAATTATTTTTGTGTTAATTTCCTCAAAAAATTGACTTTGACTTAACCACCAAGGTCCAAGGTGTTGAAGAAAGTGTAACTAGTTTCAATATTTATAATGACACATGATGTAAGTTTGTATCTAGCAAATTATTTTGTAAAATTTGAGTCATGGGTTTCATGCTCAAAATTGTTTTAGTAGCTCCCATTGTGAGTTCTAGGCTAGGTGATAGGATTGTGTCATTATTGTAATTGTTACACTTGTAAATAATATGTTAAAATGAGAAGTTGTGTCTCCAATATCAAGGGCGATAACCATGCTAAATTCCTCCTCCAAAAGCAAGGCAAAAGAGCCATTAATTTGGCACAAAGAAGGCTTACACATGCATTGATAGAAGATGACTTCAAGGCAGATTTCAAGTCGGCTTTGGGACAGTCATCAAGTCGGCCTAATGAGGCATCACAAGAAGACTATAAAAGGACCTCTCTCACCTCGTTCAAGGACATCAATTCGGTCACTCTCTCATACTCAAGAACTCAGTCAAAATCAGAAAAAAGGTGTGAGGAAAAGGTCTAGACAAGGAGCCGCAGGTCAGTGAGAAAAAGGAGTCTGTTCTGCCATCCAAAATAGCAGGAAGTCTGTCCACACGTGCGGCAACAGATTGACACTAGGGCATCATCTTGTGTGCTCGTTTTGGCAAGGAAAGGGTTCGTTTTTGGGACAGTTTGAAGGGCAGAAATAAGTGGAAGTATCCTACTAGAAGAGCGAAGGTTTAGTAGGGCTAGAAGAGCCCTAAACCTCTCCCACGCGTGAACTTGAATTGTAGACCTGTTGTTCTCTGATTTAGGGCTGCTAGGACAGTCATCCACAAGGTCTCCAAAAGGTTAGTTCTAAGGTCAAGGGTAAGGATCTTGATACACAAGAATAATCCTTAAGACAAGCGAAGATATAGGAGGGCTAGGAGAGCCACTCCTTGACATCTAGTGAAGTTATTCACAATGAATTTGCAGACTTACAGGGCTGACTGAAATTGCAAGAGGAAGATCAAGTTGTTGGGTAAAAACTTGATTTGTAATCACCCTTGAAATAAGTACAATTTGAAGAAAGGTACAAGGAAGGTAGAAGCTGCTCCTAGCTCATCTAGAAGCTGATCCAGTTCACTGTACAGCAGTTAAAGGACAGTCTCAGTAAGAGGACAGCAGCAATCAAAGGTACTTGCCTTGATCTTGGAGACACATCAGTCAAAGGGTCTTTGTCTAGGTCTTGGAAATTTTGTCTAGTGAAGATTCTATAAGAAGATTTTCTGTGGGTTTTCCTCTCAAGGTCTTGGAGAGGTTTTGCCTTGGCTGCTGCCTATATCTTGTGTTATTTTTCTTTTGTTTATTGTTCATGGTAGCTGGTTGATGAAGTTAATAAACACACACATAAGGAAGAAATTGTTTGTATAAATAAAAAGTTAAAAAGGATTTCACAAGTAGTTACTTAGATCGAGAAATTATTAACATATCAAAGCCCTAGATTTCTCAACACAAGGGTTCAAATTTTCTTGAAATATACAATATTCCCTTGGTAGAGGACCTTTAAAAATTGATTCCTTTAGGACCCATGAACTTTTCCACTTGGAGAATTATTTTTCCTAAGACAAACTCTATTAATTAATTTTCTGGCTTAGGATTTAATTTTATTTTGCCAGAAAAATTAATTAATTTATACATGAGGGGACTTAATTATTTTTCCATCTTCTAATACATAAGATTTTACATTTACAACTCTCAAAGGGAGAATGCACATTTGACTTAGACCCTCAAGACACATAACCCATCTGCGACACAATATGATCTAGTAGACCAAGTGATTTGTAATAAAATAATTAATCCAACTAGCTTAAATTATTCCCAAATCACTTTTACATCAGACTCAACTAAGAACACTAAGACTTACCTAAGATTTCGATAATGAAATTTTCCCTATCTTTGGGGTTTAAGCTGAAGGGAAATAACTCTTCTGATTAGGTGTGTCTAGAAACACAAGTAATCAACGAGGTTTAAAAACCTCCTAGGATGAAATTCGTGATCAAAATTATAGGCTTACCTAGGTTGTTACATATACTCAAGGTCTTACTAGGATCATTTACATCATATAACTTGCAGAATGGGTTTACATGTAAACTACTGATAGATGAACTGATCATGCTGAAAAAATCTGGGACTTCCGCTTCGTTGGAACTTTGACAAGATGTCTGCAACATACCTCCTCATCATGATCCTACTAAAAAATTACCTACCAATCAAACAAAATCTTGAATTGACAAGCTAAGTTTTTTCTATCTTATTTTAATGCTTAGAGGGTGATATTGAAGACGGATATCCCAATATAGGCAAGGATTTTGATGATATGTAGGTATTTGTTATACCATGATTTTTTTTGGATGTTGGAGGACTGAGGTCATCTAGGGCCTGTTTGTTGATATATTTTCGGTTCAAAGATGGATTGCACTCTGTGCTATTTTGATTATGTGCACCTTTACATGCTATATAAATGATAAATTTTGCTTATTTGTGTATAAATGGTTTGGATTCATATGGATGAACATGAATATATGTATTTTTCTTTTAAACTTAAATATTTTGTGTGTTTTTGGTTGACCGGTTTTGGTCTGGGGGGTCTAACGGTTCAATGACCTGTCCTGTTTAGGATTATTTGGTTAATAGCAGACTTGATATATATTTTATAGTGGACACTTTGAGCCAGCATATGGTTCAGCCAAGGCAGATTCATAGGGTAGCTGTAAAAAGGTGCTCCAATACTTGAAGCCATAGTACATTCTAGTCTAAGATATGCAGAAGATAGTGAGATGAGATGATGCTGCATAGGTATGTTGATTCTGACTGTGCAGGGGATGCAGTGGTACCTCAGGTTGTTGCTTTTGTTCAGATTTAGTAGTGATATTCTAGTTTAAAAGGTAACAAACATCAGTTGCATGGAGTTCAACAGAGGCAGAGTACATGACAGCTAACACTACTAGTGAAACCATCTATTTTTGCAAATTGATAGCAGAGCTGATAGGTGAGATGTTGGTGCCTGCTATGGTCTACTGTGACAATTGTATCAGAGTTTTTAAGAATCCAGTATTCCATGACTGCTCCAAGCACATTGATATTACAAACCATTTTCTTTGGGATAGGGTTAAGAAGGAAGCAGTCATTCTACGTTATGTTTTTTCAGATTCACAGGTTATAGACATATTGGTTATGGCACTAGCAAAGGGTAAGTTCGAAATATTCAGGGGGAGACTGGGTTTAGTTGAGAATGCTTTTCTCACTAAGGAGTCTTATATTTTTACCTTGTTTAGCTCAGACAGTATTCTCCAGTAGTGGTGCACATATTGCAGGTTTGTCTAGTAGCTGTAATGGCTCATTCTGCACATCCATACTGTGAATTGAAGACAGCAGTTTGTCTTGGTTCTTGTGTGCAGTGGTGTATGGAGGATTGGTGCAGTTATGTAGGATGCGGCAATCTTAGTACATTTCCAATTTTACCACTGCAGTTTCATATCTAGTTCCTGCTTTAGAAATTGATGTTTTTGTCTAATCAGTTTGCTTTTCCAGTTTTAGAATAAATCACATGGGTGAACAATGACACCAAGTATGGTGCAGATCCTTAGAAGAATTCACATTCTTTAATGCATGTGATAATTCGTAGTGGGCACTCTATGAGGACAGTCACTCATGCAGGACTAGCACACTTGTCTAGGTTAGTTTAGGATTAGGATTAGGGTCTCCTACCGATAGCACTATTTGGAGATTAGGGCAGATATTTGTAAACCCAAGCAATCTCTTATTCTATAGAAGAGTGTACAGAAACTGGGTGTACCACTGTGTTGATTAGCGAGATTGAGTTTTTTAGCTATAGCATTATAGTTTACTGCTTTCCTGGATTTAATAAAACAGTGGTGCAGATTTGAGAGTTCAGTTATGTGTATATTCTGTTATTATTTTTTGCAGTGCATTTGTAGATTCTAGTATTTGATTATTGCTGTTTTGATAAGTCACAAGCTTTAAAGTTACCTATGGTTTTAGGGTTATCCTTCGAGTACAGGATCTGCTTACCATGGTCTGAAAATTAACATGTACCAAATTGAAAATAACAATTACTGTCTTAAGTAGCTTTTGATGTTTTTTTGTTTAAATTTGAATTTTATTCCATGGATTGTGCTATGAGCTGAAATGGGTTACTGTTTTTTATGTCGGCAGAGAAGGAATCTGCTGCCAGCTTGGATCTTTGGGATAGAAGAATGCTGTTTGGAGTGTTATTTGTAACAGAGATTTATGGGTTAAAGTTGCATTATATGGGTGTTGGCCAAGTAAAACAATACATTGGCACTCATCAGGGGCTCTATGCCTGGCTGCTATCTTTATCTGACCAAAAGAGTGAGTTTTGATATTGTCACTTGGATCTTGAACCTGCTGAGTGTTTTAGTGATCCTGGCTGAAGACCAGTTGATGCAACCAAGTGCAGGTTCTTTTATGGTGTTCGAACCCTAAGAGCTTCCTTTTTGCAAGACTCTTCATTTGCAGATTCTGTATTTGATTGAGTGATCCTCTTTTGTGGATCAAACAATTTGGTTGGATGGAAAATAAGGTTAGAGATGGAACCATAGAAGATTCTTCATCCAGGCCATCTTCTTCCAATACTGAAATGGCAGCAGCAAGTTCAATATCACAATCAGGTGCACCTAAAGCACCACGGAGATTTGTTAGGCAACAGATACCAGACTCAATTTTGAATGATCCTGCACTTAAGGCTGCTATGGCAGTTTTGCCTCCCAACTATAATCTGGAAATACCGAAATGCATTTGGAGGATTAAGCAATCTGGAGCCAAGCATGTAGCGCTGCAATTTCCAGAGGGCCTGCTTATGTACTCCCTCACAATTTGTGATATTTTAGAGGCATTTACTGATGTTGATGAATGCTTTGTACTTGGGGATGTTACCTATGGAGCATGCTGTGTTGATGATTACTCAGCTACAGCACTTGGGGCTGATTTTCTCATTCACTATGGTCATAGCTGTTTAGTCCCAATTGATTTTACAAGTATCCCATGCTTATATGTCTTTGTGGATATACAAATTGATGTGCAACATCTAGTTGAGACAATAAGGTATAACTTCAAACCAGAAGATAGACTTGCTTTAGCCGGGACTATCCAGTTTTCAACTGCCATCCATGCAGCCAAAGCTGCTCTGGCAGATCAGTATCCAAACATCAATGTTCCTCAAGTGAAACCACTATCGCCAGGAGAGGTTCTTGGGTGCACAGCGCCATCGCTGCCCCGTGGCACCCTCGATACTGCTGTTTTTGTGTCTGATGGCCGGTTTCATCTTGAAGCTTTTATGATAGCAAATCCTAAAGTTCAGGTTTTCCGGTATGACCCTTATTTGAAAGTCTTGGTTTTAGAAAAATATGATCACAAGGGTATGAAAGATACCCGAAAGAAAGCCATCTTGCAGGCACAGAGAGGTAAACAGTGGGGCATAATTCTGGGAACTTTAGGGCGACAAGGAAATCCTAAAATACTGAATCACATTGAGCAACGTTTGGAAGAGAAGGGTATCTTGTTTACAGTTTTCCTCATGTCTGAAATCTCACCCTCTAAAATTTTACTTTTTGGGGATTCTGTTGATGTTTGGGTACAGATTGCTTGTCCCCGTCTTTCAATTGATTGGGGTGAAGCCTTTACTAAGCCTTTGCTGACACCATTCGAGGCAGAAGTGGCACTTGGTTTTGTGCAGCCTTGGTGGAAGGGAGAAACTGAGCAGGAGGATGCTTGCAGACATATAGCGCAGGGTCAGGTTCAGTCATGTGGTTCTTGTGGAGAAACAAGGTCTAGTGTTGTAACTTGTAATAAGGACTCATGCTGTGCTGGCAGAGGTTCTGTAAATGGATCTGTAAATGTAATAGATATTTCCAGGACCAAAAGTGAGGAAAGTTGTCTGCCAGATGGGATATCAGAAAATGCTGTATATCCTATGGATTACTATGCTCGAGATGGAGGATCCTGGAATTCTGCATATATTCAGAAGGGTCCTGCGCAAAGAAGATGCCAAACAGTGCAAGATAATGTGAAAGGTCATTAAATGTGCTGTCTTGATTCTCATATCAAATGTACCATGTAGTCTTATCTTTTGGTTGTGAATCCTTTTGTTCAATTGCTTGGGCTTCCTTGTACTAATTACATTTTAAGAAAAAGGTTAATACGTGTCACAGAATTTTAATATATCTTTCAATTTAATTGATTCTTATGTCTAATTACTTTGCAGGTATATGATGGTGTCCTTCAATTAGTTTCAACCATGATAACCAAGTACTGGTTTTGATTTTTACTTAAACCATTAACAAGGAATTTTGTTTCAGATATGTGGCTGGATATAAGTGAAAAATGATAATGTATGAGATTTTTCTTGTTGAATTTAGAAATAGGAGAATTTCTCTTCATGATGGAAATGCAATTGTTTGTTTGCTATTAATTGCAGTGCACTTCATCTTTTCATGGTATATTTTGCTCCTACTTGGATGCCAATGCAATTAGCAAGGTTGCCAGTAGGTCTACTGCTGTATGAATGCATTCTTTTTCGAAAAAGTAGATTTTGAAATCATCCATGGGGATTAAAACTTGCTTTTGAACTGACGGATAATGCAGCATAGATAGTAAGACATATCTGTAAATCTTTCAATCAGGCACAATATATATTTGCATTTTCATCTGGTTGCTTGTTGTGAATTTCAGAATAGACTATAGTGTATGTACATTAATTTTCTTTATTTTTAATTTTGCAAGATATTGGAGCCTTCTGTGTTTTTTTGTTTGTTAACAAATTGCTAGCATGATTTCTGGTATAGATGTGCATGATCAATACAGCAGGTAGTGCTTCTTGGAGAAACAGTCAAGAAATGGAAATGTGATGTAAATACCTCTTCCTGAGCATTTTCTGTGTACGAAAGCATTTTGAAAAGACAGCCATATTCTTTTTAAAGCAAAAGAAAATAAAAAGAACACCAGAATTTGTCTTCTACAAATGAAATGGTTTTTCTTTTATTTATTGTTTTTTATAAATAAATACAATCCTCAGCTATGCCTGGTAGGCTTCTGCAAAATTGATATCACACAATCAGTTTATTTTGCCTGGCAGTGACAGCCTTAAAATTATAACTTTTTTAGAACCGGAAGTGTTACTTCAACAGAAAAAGGGACAGCCAACATTTAATTCCTTCATTACAGAAAATTGCCCAGTTTGACTGGACATACTGCCTTAGCTGAAATCTGACTAGGCTAACAAAATGTAGTTAAGAAATTTAAATTAGTAGTTGGGCTGAGAGAGCTTGCATGCTTCTGGTTTTCATGAGGGGCTTTGGCAGGCTCACTGTTAGTCTTTGTCATCAATGTGAAAGTTCTTTTTGTCGCTGCCCAAGTCAAAGGTGTTATCTTCTGAACTATCCTTTGGGTACCAAAATTGTCTAACTTTGAGCCTCCACATACCTTGTGTCACCCCCTGTTTCACTCTCATTGTCTGAGAATTCATTAGTTTTCCTTCCATCATCTCAACCTTTGACTCCAATTTCTCACCTTTCTATTGCTTTCTCCAAATTGTGCTTGTACTTTCTTGATCTTGTTATGTGCCTGAGTTTTTCCTTGAATTGCTCTACTTTATCCTTAACCATGGCCACTTTGTCTGACAACATTAACACCTGTGTTTTCCTTCTCTTAGGAGCCATTCCTGCACAAAAGTTTTGGGAACAAAGGAAGAGTGATAAGTGTAGAAACAAATGAATATTTAGGTCACCCTGCCTCATTCCCAAGCTCTCTTGTCTATAGCCAATTTATGTCCATTATTGTGCAAAAATTTTGCATGTACGTCACCACACACCCACTGTATCAGGTGGTAATGAATTGAGTGCAACAGTTGCCTCTGTTAGGATTGCTTTAGCTTAATCTCTCTTGGAGCAAGATTTAATGCTCAAATTTCTAACTTATCTGCATTTGATTTGAACTTCCTAACATTGTGGGTTAATTGAATGAAATTAAAGTTTGATAGTTTGGTGTGCACACATAAATGAAGTCTTTGCAAATTTGATAGTTTGGTGTGCACACATAAATGAAGTCTTTGCAACTTTTTTTTAGGCTTCACTTTCCTCATCTTGTTACTGTTGCTGCACAAACTAGCAGGCCTTGTGAGGAGGCAAAAGCTAGAGGGCACAACAACACTCGAGACAGAGGCCCATTGGCACCACAGCCTAAGTCCCCTACTCTTTTCGGATTTTCACTGATGTTAGGAGTCCTAGTAATAGTCACTTGTGATAAATGTTTCTTCGATAGGTTTGAAGTGAGAAAAGGTGGCTCATTCAATGGAAAGGTTCAACAAAGGTGCAAGCTTTGGGAGAAGCTATAAAGACTTTCCATGAAAAAATCCCTTGGAAAAGAAACTACATGAGACATAGGGTTGAGAATTGACACGTGATATATGTGCATACGAGGTCAAGGTAGCTGGGAGAAAAGGCAATGTATGATTTTCTTCATCAAATACTAAGGAATATGCCTTCAAAGAATCCCCAAGTTGAAGGATTAGCATATAGGGTTCTCTCTTGATGTGACAACTTGGGCATCAAAATTTATGGAGATTCCACCGTGGGAATTCCACCAAAACTTGAGGACCTCTATAGGAGACACAACGAAAGATTTCTATCCAAAAGAATTTCGAAAATTCCTCCTCCAAAAGATTTCACACCAAGCCCTAGGGGAGCGTCCTTATTCTTAAAGGGACGGAATTTAAGAAGGGAAAAGGACGAAAATTTATGGATTAAATCCAAATTTGACCACCAAGGGACTTGATTAGTGCCTACACCATTGGGAGAATGGAGTCATGGGTGCTTATAATTGGCTTGATTGACCTTCAAGGAGGCTAAATGTGTTGGAAATATGGAGATTTTCATCTTACTATCACATTTCCATTACATGATAATTACTTGTGAGACTGTTAGCTATTTTATTATTATGTTTTCTTCTTTCATCAAGCAATTACCATAAATCATGAAGATCACAAAAGACAATAGAACACAAGATATTGGCTCCAAGCCAGGGCAAAACCCAAAAAATATTTTCTTATAGAATCAGATCAAATGGGATATCCAAAACCCATAACTGCAAAAATTCCCACCTCTAGATGCCAAGACAGACCTTCCTTCTTTTTAGCAGATTCATCAGCTAGAGATCAACAACAAATCTTCAACTAGGCAGAATTTCCACAAGACAAATATCAAGAGATAGTCTTCCTCAAACTAGACTTCCACCTTCCTCTTCTTCGCTATCCCTTCCTGTGATATTTCAGAAGAAATCATGTGATGTGTGTCCAAATGAGCTCCAACTTCCTTCTATTTATACTTGTCCAAGGGGGTGCAAACAATCATGTCTTTTGAGGGCAGGGCTGACTTGTCATGTAGGCTGACCATCTAGAGGGGTTTCTGTCCCAAGGTTCACATTTAAAATTTCTTTTTCTTTTTCTTTTACAATAGGGGTCCAAAATAAGATTTTGACTTTTTTGACTCAAAAACCTAGAAGCATAAAGAACATGCCTATCTAGAAAAATAATATTTTTCTTTTTCTTTTCTTTTGATCTTTACATAAAATACATGATGGTACAAATTATGAAGACCGAAACTAGTTTCATTCTCCAACACTCCCCCTTAACTAGGGAGGTATTCATAATTGTACACCTAGTACTTGGATACTCTCAAACTGAAATATTTTCATAAGAAGAGTCGGATTGATAAGCCATCTATAAGCATCAACATCATAACCAACATTGTCCACATAATAAGGCCTTCAATTGACAAGCTCTTTCTTATACCATAGCATAATGCTGGGAGGATTTACATGAGATGCCACACTACTACAAAGCACATACCCCATCCAGATGTTCACTAGGTATGTCCGTTTAGGACTATTCTTATCTTGGATTTCCAATCCTTAAAGAATATTGGTCCTCTTTGACCACTCTTGTCTTGGATACCTATCCAATTCTCAAAGAGTGTTGGTCCACTTCCTATCTTGGATTTTCTATCCTCAAGGAAATCACAGATGCTTATCCAAACCTCTTTCCACCATTCTCCCTCCATGACCTTCACTTAGACTTACGACTGTTAGTTCTGGTCAAGTGCATGTCACATGAAGAAAATAATACAAATGTGATGTTTATCGTCACTCCCTCTCAACCAGAGAGATGACCCCCATTCCCTCTTGATTAGGGAATAGATCCTTGCAACTATTTAAGGAGACTCCTTTACTTCCTCTCAAATATAGAGGATATCCTTGACTTCCTTCCAATTTGGGAACTCATGACCACAAGCTTTATAACTTGTCTTCATAAATGTATCAACTACAAGTTGTTCATGGAGATAGTTGCATGGTTCCCTCTTTCTTTTGCATCTCATTATATCGAGCTTCTTCCTTCCTGGATATTAGGGGGCCATCTTCTTTCTTTAATCTAGTGACAGGGTTCGGGCCATCGACCTTGCATATCACTTTCCTTTTGTTATCATCAATGAAGGCATTATATTGCGCCTTATCAAACTTCAAGTCAATCATAGTTCCTTTTGAAAGTGATGAACTTCAGGTTATCTTTTCACACTACTACCTTTTAATCCCAAGATGATAATGTGAACATCTTGACCACATGATTGTCAGAACCATATACTCAATCCATACAGTTCAACTTGCCTCAACTGTCATCATGTATTCTTGCAATATCCTACCAAGTAGCAAAACAATATGTTAACCAAATAACTAATATCAAAATATTAATATTAGACTTTATCATGATGACCTTCTTATCAAAGCATCAATTTACTTGAATTTTTCGAGATCAACATCCTTTCGCAGGAACCATTTCTATATGAATTTTTCTTCATGTATTTGTTTTAATCAGAGTGCCCATGGATCGAACTTGAATACCAAGTTACTATATCGTCCTTGGAGTTGTTATTGTTAACTCCTTTCTTTCTTTTGGAGACTATTCTTGATGTTGATCAATATCATCGAGCTCTTCTTCCAACCTCTTCACATGTTTTTGCAATATGCCTTACCAAGAGCCAAGTTATATCCTGCTCCCTCTGAAGTCAACATTCCTTTGCATGTTGTATCTTCTCAAGGTTCTGTTTCCTCTTTTAATCATCAATGTGTTTTGGAATGAACTCATCGGCAAGAAACTCCAACATCATGTTCATCAAGGTCCCCTTACTGTTCCCTCATTCCATCATGCTCATCATTTTCAAGAAGTCATTAACAAGCACACGAGTTGCTTTGCTTTGCCATCCCTTTCATCTGGCTTCCTTTATTATGTACCTGCAATATTCACCGAGTACAACCAAGCAAAATATACAAAGGCAAGAGCATGATGACAATTTTGTCAATCTAGGGTTTCCATGGTTTTCTCAGAGGGTGTACTTTTAGGTTTATTAAATACAAACCCTAAATTTCTTGATCGAACCCTTGATAGGGTTTTACTTTCGATGAAAACATCATTTCTAGGGATCCGACTTTCAAGTCTTAGATTTTATCCAATACAACACTTGCTAGGGTTTTACAATATACCCTAGATTATCCTTGCAAGATATATATTTGCAAACCCTAGATGATTTATTTCAATTGCTAGAGTTTATATAGAGGGAACAATCAAAAGAAGGTTTAGGGTTTTTCACTTTTTCTAGGGTTTTCTAATCCAAATCCCATCGTGGTTTACGAACCCTAGATACCTAAAACCTTGTAAGATCTACAAACCCTAGATTTTGCCATGCAAATTATGCTCTTATCATGCCTTCTTCTTTTGCAAGGATATGATTCTTCTTTAATTGTTAAGGGCCACTTATTCTTCAACAAAGGTGATCCATCCTTTTGTTTTTCAAGCCACAAGGTCCTTGTCTCTTCATGAGGTTCCAAAGTTCATAGGTTGGGTCACTTCTTTTTGTCATAGCACAGTGATTCAAACTTCTTTCTTGCAACGATCAAGTATCAAGACCAATCAAGTGAAACCATACATATTTTTCACTTTTAATCAAAGTCATATATGACTTTTGTAGACTCTTCAACATAAATATTATTGTAGCCAAAAAATGTTATTCTAGCAATTGCTTGAACGTCATTGATGCTCTTAATGTCATCATTCTGAGCATAAACACTAGTCAATATAGAAATATATTCTGGTCTTAGAACAACGAATGCTATGTTGCCACTGTAGTTACGAGCATCAATCTTTCAAGGAACTTCGAGACCATTTTTACATTAGCTCTTACACAATGGTTATAAATATTGTTGACAAACCATATCTTGTAACTTTGAACGATGTACAAACTACGTGACATATAGTTCTGGTGAAGCCACAATGATTGAGCTATTGAATCGAATTAATGTGCTATCGAGTCATAGATATAGCGTATGATTTCCTTGTCATGAATCTCCATTGACTATTCCATGCTTTTGTTGTGAGCAACTTCACTGTAAAGTGACAATGTGACACAAAACCCTTGAGCCACTTAAACCATATATATTATTATTAGAATGATGAATTAGATATAAAAGCATAAAAACATGGATTGACACATATAACATCAATCATCTAAAAGCTATGATCTTCATCAACCACATCCACATGTTAGTAACATACAACATATCGATTCTCATGATTCATCAATCTTAAAGTTTCAAACTTTCAAAATTCAATATATAACATTTATCATCATTGATGACTAAAGTTGGAACTTGTACTTGTAACCATTACCATTACCAAGTAACTAAACGATAATAAAGAATATCTAACATGAAATGAAATGTTTCCACTTTCAACTTTCACGAAGCATCATATTCATAATTCATCACCAATGAGTTATAATTGCTGACTTCAAACTTAAATTGTCATATATTGTTTACAAAAAATATCATAAGAAATATGAAAGAGTAAAAAATTATTAGAAACTAGGAAAGACAAGTAAATCCGTTATCTATTTCGAATGCTTGGGCCTCTTGCCACCATGAGAAATGTCTAATTTCTGAGAAGGTCGTGGTGGTCTACTTGGAGTCTCCTCCCGCATAGTCAGACAACCAGAACCAGAAGGCACATGACCTCCACATGAGGATGTAGATGTAGATGGAGGTGGCGGCAACGGAGGCAATGATTGTGGAACTCAAGCACTGCTACTGGATGATGGGGGTGGCATGGTTGCTGTTGCTTCTTCATCATCTTTCAAAAGTTTTATTTCTAATTCTTCTAGATGTAGAGCACTATCCTCCTAATTATTTTCCTCTAGGTTGTTGTCTCAAGTTGTATATGATGTATCATCTTGAGCTTGATCACAATAATGACTCAACAACCTCAAGTTGTTGTGCACATAAACCAAACTTTTTGCCAAGTTCTCATTGAGTCTGTTTCTTCTCACATTGTGAATGAAGCTATAGGTGCTCCAACACCTCTCTCCAGAAGAAGTATTTACAACTTGTGAAAGGACTTTTGCCAATTTTGGAAAAAGTCCTTGGCCGCCCTCGACGTCCCAGCACGTGATAGCATCAAATTTGTCGCTATCTTTCATTGCATGCAAAGAACCAAACACTCTAGTGCTAGTGAAATATTTGCTTAATTCAAGACGCAATCTAGCACACTCCTCCTTGTCAGGGACAGACTTGTCTAATGTTGTCATATACCCATTTTGTACCTCTGGATCCGTATGGGGTTTGGCTCTAACCCCACCCCCAGGTGTAGGTTTTCCCAACCAAGATGGAGAGTAGTATTTTGGTGTAAGGATATATACACCAAGGCATGTAGTGGAACATTAAGTTTATCCCATTGTGCACGCACAAATTTGTGAATAATATCATACAAGTTGGGATCTCTTTCCTAAACAATATCTTTTATTTGCCCCAATATGTTATCCATTTGTTCATACACCTTCCCAATCGCTAGTGCATATGTATCTGCAAAACTTGTCATGTTATAAATGGGCTTGGTGAATTGCAAAACTTCCTTCGCATGTGCTCATAATAGACCATGAAGAGCCTAAAGGTGAGGTAATAACTAGCAAATCTAGTTTTCACAATCTTCAACAACTCCAAACTTGAGTGACTACGGAAAAACCCATGGGTATTGCTATGATTTGTAATAAATTTTATCTTTTTCTTGTCTCTCTTGTACAAATCACCAATCTATTTGTATTGAGGGTGTTTGTTCTTAATAATATTATGCATAAAAAGGTTCATTGTGTGAACCAAAAACCCAGACCAAAATATGTTGGGATATCTATCCTCAATAATTGCTCGCGCTGCCTTACAATTAGAAGCATTATCAGAGATGATTTGGATGACATTGTATGGCCCAAGTATTTCAATTGTTTGAAGTAATGGTTCTGCAATGTTGATGGCAGTCTTGAACTTTTTTGAGTAATCATATGCTGAAAGGAAGTCTGCACCACTAGTAGACACAACAAGAACACTTATCAATGGCTTGCCTTTTACATTTGTCCAACCATCAGATACAATGGATACCCCATGGTCAGTCCAAGAACTTGTCATTTTACCCAAAGTATGTGCTATTTTTGCTTTTTCATGATCAGGTCCCACAGTTCAAGCCTTGTCATACCCAAGGCTCTTGTATCCTTTGGGGGCATCATTAATGGCGGACACCATTTCACGCCAATAAGGTGAGCGAAGAACATTGAATGGTATCCCACATGCATAGAGAAACCGACAAATTTTTCAATCCACATCATTCCTACACCCTTTGTCAAGGAAATCTGATATGGTTCTACACCTTAAAGGGATGTTTGTACCTGTGCCTCCATATCCACTGCCATAGGATGATGTTGATGGAGTTCTTAGTCTATGTGTATGTGGGCTAGTGGTGTCATGTTCAAAGTCACCCTTTGATCTTTTAGTTTTGTATTGGGCTTCCTCCTCTTCCCTTTTGTATTTGGCTCTTTGATGTTGTGACAACCCTTCCACAAGTTTTGATTCCTATTTTTTTATTTCCATCCCATGGAATTTTCTCACAGAGATGTTTTCTAGCACATTTGTATGAACTTGTGTAAGTCTTTTTGCAATGGAGACATGTAAATTTAGTGGTTCCACCCCCTTTCCTTCCTTCAAGCCTAGAAACATATTTCCACAATGAGGTTTGGTCTGATTTGTATTTTGTGCCCTCATCATCTCCACTTTCCTCCTCCTCCTACTCCTAACCGAGGTACTCCTCCTCTCCAGGGTTTTCAAATCCACCACTACCCACTTCTTCATCCTCTACATAAACCCTCCTACTCTCCAACACCATAATAACAAAAAAAAGGAATCAACATCACGAGAATGCCAAGCCATATAGCCATGATGTTTGAAGTTTTGATTCTTTGAACTTTGGTGGGGTTATAATTTCTTTCCTGCAATAAAATGAAGGAATGGGAATGAGAAACTTTAAAAAGAGAAGAGAACATTTTCATTTAACAACGAACTTATAAAAAACGCAAATGCTAGATGAGAGTCTAGATCCTATCTCTTGGCCTTCAATCCCAAGCTCCAATCTCCCTTGCAAGCTCCTCAAGCTCCCAAGCAACCCTCTCAATCTTCCTCCAATTCCAAAATCCCTCTCCTTGCTCTTTCATATGCAAATGGTGAATTGTGGGAGGGGAGGAGGGCCTTTTATTTTATTTGCCCCTCCTTTCTCTCCAAAAACTCCACCACACGGACGTGCCTTTTTCGCCCACAGGGAGCGATTTTTTTATTTGGGAGCAATCGGGAGTGATCACTCCCCGATTGCTCCCGCCCAAAAATTTCACTCCGGGAGCGAATGAGAGCGGTCAGGGAGTGAACGCTCCTCGACTGCTCCCTTGTTCGCTCTCGGAAAACTAAGGAACAAATTTTTTGATGTCACTCCCAATTCGCCCCTGAGCGGAGCACGCTCTGGGAGCTAGTTCGGGGGGGGGGGACACGCTCCTTTGCATCCCTGATTTATACAAGTGTTATGAGGTTAAATTACAAGTGACAAAACCCCTCTAACATGTCTAATGTGCTAAGTAACCCATCCATGGTTATAAGTGAATCATGATAGCTTTAAAAATTATTTTATGCCCCTTTAAGTCCATGCAGGTTTGGTGTCATGCATGCGTGGAGACCTAGAGGGGCGGTATTGAGGCCTCTTATGCTAAAAATATAGGAGAGGGCCTCAAAAATCACGATGAAGAGGGTGATGCCCTCTATATGTTGCAAAACATATCTCTAGGAGTCATATTTTGGGTTTGGGGCTCCAAAATGGGTCTCATGGGTCTCCAAGTGGCTTAAAATCAAGTCGATGGTCAATCAATGAAGGCTACAAGATGACACATGCCCTCCCATGTCTTCCTAGGAAAGACATAACCTCCTCTAGGCCTTGGATCAGTTACCAAGTGCTTGGTGCAATTTGTAGCCGATTGGGGCATCCTAGTCCAAGTGCATCATCATCTTGAATAATTGGGGCATGAAGAAGAAAATGATGGTGCTAAAGAAGCACATGGTGTGACAGTCAATGCTCTGCATGAATGGAGGCCCATGGCTCTCAACGCTCACCCTACAAATGCTATTGTGATCCTCTAGAGGGCTTGGATTCCATACAGGGAGTTCAAGTCCAAGATGAAAACTGTCAATTTTAGAGCAAATGTTGAGGATGAATAGACGTGACTGTTGGGCTTCTGAGCCTACATAAGTTTGCTGTCTGACCTTGACAATTTGTCCATAATCAAAATAAATTCATAACTTCATTTGTACACATTGGAATTAGATGATCTCTAGATCAATCCTACACCTCTCGGAGAGAGGAAACCAAGAAAAATACCAGCTGTCATAAATAAGATGACCCATGTGGAGTTTGGTCCTATTTGCCAATTTTAACAAAAACCCGCCCAACAATCTTGTATAAGATCCATTGCATCTCCTCACCTTCAAATAAAATGATTCATTAGTGCAATTGAGTAAATAAGCTTGTTAATCAAGGGCATACGTGAGAACTTGATAGTGGGTTTCCCTTTCAAATTTGGGGCTTTGAACATGTACTAGTGTTACCTTTCTGGGTAGGAGTGGTTAATGAAGGACCCTATTAGGTGGTTTCAACCTCTAAGGGAGTGACATGTCCAAGGTACATCCTTCAAATGGCAAGTGTCATGTGAAATAATGATTTCATAGAGTAGCGACAACGGGAGGGTTCCAAACCACATGCCATGGTCCAAGGGTAGCTATGATAAGGAGTATCCACACCTCGGGTATATGAATGTAGGAAGGGAGAAATTGTGGTATATGAGTTACCCCGATCTTTGTTTTTCCACCCTTCTTCATTTGCCTCTTGCCTTTTATTGATTTTTCTTCATTTACTGCTCAGGGCTCAAGGGGATGAGAGCACGATCTGTGAGATATAGCAGTGATTACTTCCTTAAAGTGGGGCAATTCATCGCTCACCAGGGGTTGGGATATTCATGGGTTCCGTAATGATACAAGGGGTTCTCATAGGAGCCCTAGGAACCGTGGTGATGGCCATAATGATAGGGGGCAGATTTCATGTTTGGCTTTTGCCCATGTGCTAAATTTTATTGTCCCGACCATCTTTTGCATTTTGTAGTAGTTTTCTTGTTGTATGTGGCCATATTACGTTTTTATCTTTTTTTTTAGCTGCATCAACCTTTATGGCTTTGTTCCAAACCCGACCCAAAGTGTGGACAAGGGGAAGGGGATGCTAATGCCTTGTGGACCCAATGGACAAATGTGGACCCAGATAGGGATAATGTGAAAGGGGCTTGTAATGAATGAAGGGGAGTGAGATATATGATATCGGGAAGCGGGACCACGCAACGAAAACCAGGCTTTCCCATGTAGTGCCCTTCCTAAAGCTAATAGTCAATAAAGAAGATCTGATGGGACTAGGATTCAGGATTAACCCCCCAGTTAAAGTAAGGGAACAAGAGTACAGTCAAAGCCCTCCTTCTTCCAAGTCTCCCAGAAACTCATGCCCAAGTGTGCCTAAGAAAAACAAGCATAAACACCCAATTACATAATGAAAAATCATACCTTTGGGATTGGATGGCCCACCTTCAAACATATGATCATGATAGATGAGCAAGGGTACACAACAATTGGCTCAAGTGGTGGAGAAAAGTAACACATCAAAGTTATCAGGTGGCTGGCAAGGGGCTGCTGGTTGTCGGCTAAAGACGAATCTAGGAGAAAAAAATCACCGATGGAGTCACCCACTAGTGGTGGGTAACATCTCGCTCCAACTAGGACATTAGCTCTCACTAGAGTGCACGGACCATGTACTTGAACGGGGAGGTCATGAGAACACCAATAATACTCTAGGACTGCATACATCACTCTGCACATCACAAACAAACAAACAAAGGAAGTATGTGTCCTGGGCATACTTTGATATCCCATGTTTTCATCAAATAATAATAAAACCATACAAGAAATAAAATTTATTCTAAATGTAAGTCTAAACTAAATGCATTCTAGTCTACCATGAGCAAACAATATGATATTAAATTCTAATGTGAAAATGAACATGCATTGCCCCTACTCTAACATGCATGGCTACATTATGTGAATGCTAAGTGTAATCATTACAACCAATGTAACCAACATATCAATAGAACAATATAAGAACACCTGACCCTATGATTACTCATGCAATAAATCCAAAAGCAAAGATAGGGAAAATCATATGTGGGATCACAAGCGCTGGAGGTGGGAAAATAAAGTGACAATATATGAAAGATCATGGATGGAGAAAGAAAAGAGGGATGTATCTTGCTCCATTGGATCTTCTCTTCCAACGAAAAGATGGAGATGTCAACAATCAAGCTCATGAACTTTTGATGAAGAACCGGCTCGGGCATATCTTCCTCATCATGGTCCTTGGACACATGATAGGAGGGATGAGTGGATGGAGGACAAATAGGATCATTGTCAGTGTCATATATAGGGTCATTTTCAAAACGATGACCAATATCCCATTTGCCTTCTTCTATATGCAAGAATTAAGAAATATCAACATCATGTGGATCCCAAGGAGCCATTTGCTTGGGCTTCACATAATAAATCAATCGAGAGTCGCTAGGGTGAATTCAAAATGCCTTAAAAGATGTTTGCTTCACCCTACAAGCATTGACATTGAGGTTCAATGAGGAACAAGGGCTTCGTTCCTCAAATGGAGTCGCCAAATATTGATTTATATTATCGTTAGAGACACATGTTTTGTGTCTCCAAAAATGACGCCAAAAATGTTGCTGCACAAACTAAGGCCTTGTGAAAAGGCAAAAGCTAGAGGGCACAACAACACTAGGCATAGAGGCCCACTGTCACCACAGCCTAAGTCCCCTGCTCTTCTCAGATTTTCATCGACGGAAGGAGTCCTAGGTTTGAAGTGAGGAAATGTGGCTCATTCAATGGAAAAGTTCAACAAAGGTGCAAGCTTTGGGAGAAGCTATAAAGGCTTTCCATGAAAAAACCCTTGGAAAAGAAACTACATGAGACCTGGGGTTGAGAATTGACACGTGATATATGTGCATCTGAGGTCAAGGATGATGGGAGAAAAGGAAATGTATGATTTACTTCACCAAGTGCTAAGGAATATGCCTTCAAAAAATCCCTAAGTTGAAGGATTAGCTTCTAGGGTTCCCTCTTGATGTGACAAGCGGGCCACCAAAATTTATGGAGAATCCACCATGGGAATTCCACCAAAACTTGAGGACTTCTATAGGAGACACAATTGAAGATTTCTTTCTAAATGAATTTCGAAAGTTCCTCCTCTAAAATATTTCGCACCAAGCCCCAGGGGAGTCTCCTTATCCAAAGGAACGAAATTTAAGAAGGGAAAAGAAGGAAAATTTACGGATTAAATCCAAATTTGACGACCAAGGGACTTGATTAGTGCCCAGACCATTGGGAGAATGGAGTTATGGGTGCTTATAATTGGCGAAATTGATCTTCAAGGAGGCTAAAAGAGGAAGCCCTAGTTACCTCTTTCAATAATTATTTTCCTTAACATAGTTAATGGAGTTTCATAGATTAAATATAATCATTATTCACTAGGAACATTCTTTCTACATCTTCAATGAGTAACACATACAAAACTTCCCAGGATTGCAATTTCGAAAGGTATTCAATAAAACAAGGGTGCAAATTTTTATCATTAGGACAAATTCCATGCATTAGACATTATTTGCAAGATAATTTCATCATAAAGAAACATTTACAAGACAATGTAGAGTATGTCCATCCATTAATAATGCATTAAAAGCTCCAAAAAGATAGCAATAAAAATCCAAAGTACATACATCAAAGTTCATCCCAAGAGCATCCAAAAATCTCCTCAAATTGCACGTATGAATTCTTTAATTAGGGATGCAAAAATTCCAATTGTGATGATTTGTGATGAGACTAGGTCTCATCTATTTAGACAAGTGTTATGAGTTCAAATTACAAATGACAAAGCCCCTCTAACTTGTCTAATGTGCTAAGTAACACATCCATGGTTACAAGCCAACCATGATAGCTTTAAAAATTATTTTATCTCCATCCTTAGCCCACGCAAGACTGGTGTCATGCATGCGTGGAGGCCTAGAGGGGCAGTGTTGAGCCTTTTGTGCTAAAGATGTGGGAGAGGGCCTCAAAAATCATGATGAAGAGGGTGATGCCCTCCATATGATGCAAAACATCTCAGGGACCCCTATTTTGAGTTTGGGGATCCAAAATGGGTCTCATGGGTCTCCAAGTGGCTCAAAATCAAGTCAATGCTCCATCAATGAGGGCTAGAAGATGACACTTGCCCTTCCATGTCTCCCTAGGAAAGACATAATCTCCTCTGGGCCTTGGATTAGCTGCCAAGTGCTTGGTACAATGTGTAGCCAGTTGGGTCATCCTGGTCCAAGTGCATCATCATCTCGAATAACTGGGGAATGAAGAAGCCCATGGTGTGACAATCAATGTTTTGCATGAATGGAGGCCCATTGCTCTCAATGCTCACCCTACAAATGCCATTGTGATCCTCTAGATGGCTTGGATCCAGTATAGGGTGGCCAAGTCTAATATGAAAACCCACCTGCAATCCTGACCTTCAAATACAATGATTCATTAGTGCAATTGAGTAAATAAGCTTGTTAATCAAGGGAAAAAGTGAGAACTTCATAATGAGTTTCCCTTCCAAATTTGGGGCTTTGAACATGTTCTAGTGTTACCTTCTCGGGTAGGAGTGGTTAAAGAAGGACCCTATTAGGTGGTTTCAACCTATAAGGGAATGACATGTCCAGGATACATTCTTCAAATGGCAGTTGTCATGTGAAATAATGATGGAACGAAACGGGTACAAAGGGAGGGCTCCAAGCCACATGCCATGCTACAAGGGTAGCTATGATAAAGAATGTCCACGCCTTGGGGGTCTGAATGTAGGGAGGGAACAATCGTGGTGCATGAGTTACCTCGACCTTTGTTTTTCCACCCTTCATTTGCCTCTTGCATTTTATTGATTTTTCTTCATTTACTACTCGGAGCTCAAGGGGATGAGATCATGATATGTAAGATATAACAATGATTACCCCCTTAAGGTGGGACAATTCATTGCCCACCAGGGGTTGGGACATTCATGGGTTCTTTAATGATACAAGGGGCATTCATAGGGGCTCAAGGAACCAGGGTGATGACCATAATGATAGGGGGTAGAGCTCATGTTTGGCTTTTGCCCACGTGCTAAATTTTATTGTCCCGACCATCTTTTGCATTTTGTGGTACTTTTCCTGTTGTATGTGGCCATATTATGCTTTTTTTTTAGCTGCATCAAACTCTAGGGCATCGATTTAGGTTCGACGCAAAGTGTGGAAAAGGGGAAGGGGATGCTAACACCTTGTGGACCCAATGGACAAATGTGAACCCAAATAGGGAAAATGTGAAAAGGGCTTGTAATGAATGAAGGGGAGTGAGATATGTCGTATTGAGAAGCAGGACTATGCAACCAAAATCAGGTTTTCCCATGTAGTACCCTTCCCAAAGCTAAGAGCCAAAAAAGGAGACACCACGAGACTAGGATTCAGGGTTAACCCCCTAGTTAAGGTAAGGGAACAAGAGTACAGTCAAAGTCTTTCCTTCTTCCAAGTCTCCCAATCCGTGCCCAAATGTGCCCAAGAAAAACAAGCATAAACACCCAATTACATAATGAAAAATCATACCTTTGGGATTGGATGGCCTACCTTCAAACATACAATCATGACACATGAGCGAGGGTACACAACGAATGGCTTAGGTGGTGGAGAAAAGTAGCACATCAAAGCTATCACGGGGTTGGCAAGGAGCTGCTGGCTGTCGAATGAAGACAAATCTAGGAGACAAAACTCTCCTATGGGGTCACCCACTGGTGGTGGGTAATAATTACTAGTTAGGCAAGTGTCTTCAAAACAATGGAGCTTTCTAATGCTATTCTTGATTATTAGGTCAGTGCCTTTGCTTAGAGCATGGAATTCTGCTACTATATTTGTCTTTGTCATATAGGCTCTAGGTGAATTTTAGTCTTGCCTTATTGCTCGGGTTGGTAATGAGCCCTCCCTACCTTGATTCTTCCTTTCTGCATTGGAAAGAACACCTAAATCTTATGATTTGAATGTAATGTGGCTCATAACTTTGGGAAATTGCATATGATGGGATCTTGAATGGATCTGGATTCACTGAAATATTTTGAATGTGCATAAAATGCATGATGGGAGCGGGTGGTGTTTGTTACCTAGAAATCCTGTCCCTCATTTCTTATTCTGTTGCTGTTTCTCGTTTCTTGTTTCTGGTAAGATAGATGTACACAATTGTATAAAGGCAAACATGATCCGTCAGAGAACATCCTTTCCAAGGTAAATGTTGAGGAGGATTGGTTCTCATAATAGGGTCACTAAGCAGGCTCTAATAATTACAGATTTCAGGGAAGGTTAACAATTTTTTTAAAATTTGGGGTTGAATCTGTCCATCCTTATTCTTATCTGATGAATTTCATTCAATTTAATTTAATTTAAAATATTCTACGTTCCACTTACTATTAATTGAATAACAATTAGTATTAGGCTAAGAAATATTAGGAATGAAGAGTCAATATAGGGAAGCAAGTTGATGGCAAAGTTAGATTGCATCCTGTTCATGCATCTATGTTGATCAAAACATCTGATCCTGGTGATCTGTTTAATGTTTGAAAAGTCTTTTGACGAACATTATAAGTGGGCTCTAGTGAGAGTGTTCATGCTGCATTGAATTTTCCCCAGACAATGTAGGACTTTGTCTTCTCACAAGTCAAGTTGGAAAACGTTTGTGAACATCATAGACAGGTGTTGATGAGTATCCTTGCTATGCTGATGAGATTTTAGCTTCGTTAATAGACGGTGAAGATTTTAAGTATTGTCTAGTCTAGGTGGTAGAGTGCATAATGTGACATCAATGTGTTCTTACACTATGAAAGTAGTGTATTTAAAGTTTAAACTTCATGGTGTCGATGAATTGAATGCTAATTTAATTCAGCTGTTAGACTTTCATAGAATAATTATGTATTATGCAATACTGATATGTTCTAATCTTATACATACTTTGATGGAAAGAGGCTATGAGCAATCTCTTTTACTGCAGCTTGTTGCCCTGCTGCCAATTTCTCGAGTCATTATTCTCTCACTAGAATTTGCAATCTGCAGTGGCCACCATATTACCTCTGTGGAGCCTACATATAATTACAAAGTTGGCCTATGGCAGAGCGTGCTAAATCTGCCTTTATATCCCAGGACATGCAATGGAACCTGCATACTTGTGATTGCACCTGCCAACTTAGGAGTTTGCAAGCCCTTTGCAGGGTTTACAAATCTGCTACAGTAGTTGCAATTCATAGCAGGGTCTGCTTGCTTGCCAGGGGCTAGCCAATTGCATGATTGTTGCAAGAAAAACATATTTTCCAAGAGGCTTGCTTTATTCAAAGAGTCCTGCTGACCTGCTACTGCATCCATCAGTCCACTCTTGGGTATTGCCTCCACTACACTTCTGCCTTCATCCCCATCTAGGTTGGTTCCAATTTGTGTGAAATTCAATTGCCACTTTCTTTATCCTCTTTGGTCCTACCACATTATCCTACCTTTGCAACTGTATTTTCTCATTCATAAATTTTGGGCCTCTGACCATGCCTGATCAGTTACGAAATGGAAGTTTAATATGTCCTACTCTTGCTTCCTTTGGTTTACTTTAATACTCCTACCCAGTGTAATGGATTTCCAGTTGATGGGCTTATTGGGTATTATTGCAGTGAGGTGATTTTGTAATCCTCTCCAGGCAGCTTTAGCTCTAATACATTCTCCAAAAGTCGTGTTTAGTTGTTTCTTCATTCCTATAGTTCTTGTTTTTTGAATTGATCCCTTTTAGAAGACACAATTTCTGTTGCAGATCCATCCACAATCTTTTGCTATTGATAGGGGATTTAGCGTTGATAAGGTTGTTGGGATAGAATAAGTTTGTTCATATTGTTGTGAGGAGGTTGGTTAGTCGGAGTTTATATTTAATGTTACTTATCATAGTTCTATGAAAAATCTTTGTTGGTAGGGACAGTGTTAGTCTGTCAAATATTGCTTGCTAGTAGGAAAGACTATCAATCTTGTTTGTAGAACATTGTCTCAAATCTTTGGGTAGGAATGTCAGTAAATAATGCATGCCAAATCAAGTGGAAAATAATCTGAAGCTTATGAGTAGGCCCCGAAACCTCATAAGAGGGTTTGTTTTGGGATTTTTTTATGGGCAGAATTAAGAAGACTGATTTGGCCAAGTGTAGAATCCATGGATCTCATGGAGAATTCAGTCTTAAGATTGGTGTCCACATGTTCTCAGGAAAGTGTTCTTTTGTATATCTACTTTTCAAAGAAGGTTATTTCAATTTATATAGTTCTGCTTTTTGTTGATTTCAGGCTCACTGTTTAGTTTCAGATTCACTTTAGTGTCTTGCTTGGTGGTTATGTCATTTTCTACTAGATTGTTGAATTTAAGATAAAAAACAAAAAAAGAAGCATTTCTAATATTTGTTTTGTGCTACAGATCCAGTTGACTTTCTTGAGTCATATCAGAGCAGTTTCCTTGCATCTATGGTTATGTCAATGTGGTATGTCTGACTCTGGTGCACGATTGCTGATCCACCAATGCTATGGAGTGTTTGGAAGATGCTGGAGAAAACCTAGTTTGGATCCAAGGCTCAAATCCAAAACATCTCAAATTTTAATCATTATGTGATGGCAGTCCTGGAGAGTTTCATTTGACAATTTGCTTCTTATCATCACTGTGTGGGAAACATGCCCTTCCCCATTTTGGTAGTATTGTAATGAAATGTAGCTGGCTTACAACACTCTAGAAATATCCATGTGGCCAAGAAGTTGCAAGTGGGAGGTATCTATTTTGCTAGATTCACCCAAGACTTCCATGTGCCCCCAACTGCATGAAATGACTTGCTTGCGTACGTGAGACAACACATGAGGGTTGATATGCATCTCTAGCAGATTTGAACCCTGGTGTGGGGTATAAAACACCCTGCTCTACCAAAAGCAAGATCACATTGACAACATTGAGGGTTTAACTAAAGCACTACAAGGCAATCATCAAGACATTGTTGGAGTTGACAAGAAAGAATGGTCTAGGTGTAGAGGGAGGTATTCTGCCCCTCCCTAAGGAATGGGCCTCCAATTCAGCTTGATTTTCCCAACATTTAAAAAATTCGTTATTTAACCGTGTCAATTACCCAAATTATGCATTGTAACAAGAAAGCACTTGATATTGTATGCAAGTCTTTGACAAGGTAAAGGACAACTTTCCAAATTGGAGATCAAACCACACAACATCATTTATTAAAACCAACATGAAAACAACAAAATGGTACATATCTTATTAAGTAAATTTATTAATCTCCAACAAATGATCACAAAAGTAGGTCAATAGGATTGAAGAAGAGTACAATCAATATGACTACAATGTGGGAGTGCAAGCACATCTCCTAGAAAAGTGCTAAAGATAACATAGAGAAAGAAGCCAATAACAGAGTTGCTGCAACATTTATATAAGAGTTGTAGTACAATACAAAATACTCAATAGTTGTGGCACGATACAAAATAGTAATTGATGGACTCTCCAAAGAGAATAAGTGAGATGTCAAGATTTGGTAATGGAGCTAAAGATGTCAGGGGCTACTGAGTCTGATTGTGGGGGGCGAACTGAGTATAGGGTTGCTGTTAAAGTCCATTGAACCCAGTGGTGGATTTGACCATATGATCTTCGGGGGAATGCATGAATTAGGGATACTCATAGAATTCGAGGTCGAAATGAAAAAACTTTGAATAGGTCTTTGGCCACTCCTATGGGACTGGGAGGTAGTTGAATGCGTCTGGGGCACCTGTTTTTGGAATTGTCTGGAGTTGGTACCTCTGGTGCTCTGAGAACTTGTGAACTGATGTATGGTTTGGTATTGTCGAATTGGCCTTGATGATATTTGTACATCTTTTAGAGCAGAAGGCTGAGAAGAGACTTGAGATCTCACCCTTCTATTTGTCTAGAGCATTTTGAACCTTTCGCTATCGCTTGTGGCACTAGTTTGACAAATCCACATGAAAAAGTATGAGTTGATTGTCATGGTCATCCTAGGGTGAGGCATGGTGACTAAGTACTGAGAGCTATGGCTGAAAATCTCTTTGATGAAGAGTGTTAAACATCATTGATCTTGGTACCTAAAGAAGGTAGAGAGGGAGCCTCTTGAATCTTGATATAGACAGTGATAATGTTGGAAATACTGAGAGGGGGGTGAATCAATATTTCTTTTCAATTGTTATTATTACCAGATTATATTCTTTACAATTTTAATCAAAGAAATGATTTTATTAAATGTAGAAAAAGATTGAATACAATATCTGACGAGTTTTGCCGAGCACCAACTTGGACTTTGATGAGGCTCCAACCTCTAGTGCTTTGACCCTATCTTACAAAGGCACCAACCCCAAGGGCTCCGACCTTATAGATTTATTCTGTCAAGAAATGTTTGATTGTAATATAATGCTTCCAAGGACTTCTTTACAAAATCTTGTCCTTGTAGTGTTTGCAACAGGTCGCTTGTTTGCGCTATGCCTTCACTTCGGGTCCGAACCATCCAAGATGAATCAGTTCAAAAAAAAGGATTGTCCCCCCGCTCTGTCTTCTGCTTCCTTCTTCGCTCGGCCTTTGACTTGTGCTACACCTTCGTCCTCTGCTAGACCTTCGGCTTCCTCAGTGTTTTCAAGTTCATGAGTTGTGAACTTCTTTTCTTCTTTGTGCCGATGCACTCTCAATCCATAAGGTGAGGTTTTGTATTTATATGGGTTTCCCCAATACTCAAAAGCTACGTTCATTTGAAAGGAGAGGCCGACTTATGGATATTCATCCAATTACCCATAAAATTGTTTTATTTATGGAAGATTTCATAGGAGAGACCATACCCAAGGAGGTCCCATATCCACGTCATCAATCACAATTGCAACTTTCAGAGGTCCCGCAATCACAACTCTTAACATCACCGATGTAACATGGCCGATATTCACACCGCTAATGAAACATACGCGATATAATATTAAACCATCGTCAATAGATCCGTCGGGTCCACAATGAATGTCGCAATCGGCAGTCGGGTTCACAAGTCTTATCGCAATTGGCGGTCCGGTGGTGACAACCCTTATGATTTGCGTAACTTCCCCGATACTTAGAGGCGATACTACATAAAGGTATATTTAATGGAGCTATCGGGTCCATGTATTATATCGCAACTGGCAGATTTATGTGGCATTCCTTAGTGATACATAACTTCTAATGCAGATGCAATCAACAAATTTGTATGTGACAAGGTTTTAAGGTTAGCGATATGGCGAATGCGGCATTTTTGGGGCGTGTTGTAATGGGACCATAGGGTCCGTAACTCATATCACAATCAGGGGTTTGAGAAGTGTTTACATAACTTAATACAATAAAAAACCGCTGATAAGATTTCTGTCGATACTATATACTGTCGAAAGGGTTCCCATGGTTTATTACGCCGTCCGATAGGGCTCTTACTCTTGGCATATGCGATTAAGTTGCATTGTCTTGGCTCGTCGCTCCTGTGGTTTCTCTTTACTCCTATGACTTCCGATTCACTACTCCGATAACTCTTCTTTCGATTAGCTCTTCTTTGCTCTGATAGCTCTTCTTCCGATAGCTCTTCTTTTATGGCTTCCGATGAACTCTTCCTGCTCCTGTTGCTTCACGGACCTGCTTTGCTTGGATTCACATCATTATTTACTATCCAAAATATTTCCATGTTTACATCAATGACAGTCTAAATCAATAGTCTCCCCCTTTGTCATTGGTGGCAATATTATTCTTCTCTCCCCCTTTGACATCAATGGCAAAGGAGTGCACAAGGACTCCCCCTGTCGAACTGCTCCCCTTGTCAAACTGCTCCCTTTGTCATATGACATCTTAAGAATCGGTTTAGTGTGATGCTAAAGCAATAACCCCCATCTTTTGACGAAGATGTTCAAATGCTTCTCGAGGAAGAGGTTTGGTGAAAATATCTGCAATATGTTACTTGGTATTGATATATTCCAACTTGATGTTTTGTTCAACCACCTGTTCACGGAGAAAATGATACTTGATTGGTATATGTTTGGTTTTTGAGTGCATCATTGGATTTTTACTGAGATTGATAACACTTGTGTTATCACAATGGATGGTGATTGGCTGTTTAGTTTCTATGTTGACATCCTTCAAAGCTTCCTTCATCCATAGTATTTGTGTACAACAGTTAGCTGCGGCTATATATTCGCTTTCAACTGTAGAGAGAGATATAGATGATTGTTTTTCGCTGAGCCAAGCTACCGGGCAGTCTCCCATAAAAAATGCATTTCCACTGGTGCTTTTACGATCATCCACGCTTCTAGCTCAATCAACATGAGTATAAGCTATCACCGTAGTATTTGTGCTTTTGGGATACCAAAGACCAAAATCAGGGGTTCCTTTCAAGTATCTGAGAATTCTTTTCACAACCAACAAGTGGGATTGCTCAGGAGCTGATTGAAATCTTCCCACCATTCCTAATGCTTGCATAATGTCGGGCCTTGAAGCAGGTAAGTATAAGAGAGCTCCAATTATTGACTTGTAAAGAGTTGCATCTATTGAGGGGGAATCATCATCTTTGCTTAGTTTGCAGTTTGTGGTCATCGGTGTGCTCATAGGTGCACATTCTTCCATTCCATATATTTTAAGCATATCTTTGAGATATTTTGTTTGAGAGATAAACATGTTAGCTGTGGTTTGCAATACCTGTAGTCCAAGGAAGTAGGATAGCTTACTAATCATTGACATTTTGAATTCTTTTGACATATTTTGAGCAAACCCATGGCTCATTTTATCATTATTGCTAGCAAAAATCAAATCAACAACATATTCAAGGGTGATTAATAATTTATCCTCATCCATCTTCATGTAGATATTACTTCCTGCCACCCCCTTTTTGAAGTTTTGTTGTTGTAGATAGTGATCCAATCTTGCGTACCACGCTCCAGGAGCTTGTTTCAAGTTGTATAATGCCTTTTTCTACTTACATACAAAGTCTTTTCCTTTTGCTAGATCAAAACCTTCTGGTTGCTCCATGTAGACTTCTTCCTTGAGTTCCCCATTCGGAAATGCTGATTTTACGTCCATTTGATAAACTTTTAATCCTTTTGAGCATGCAAATTCCAAGAACATCCTTATAACTTCCATACGAGCCACTAGTGCAAAGGTTTATTCAAAGTCGATTCCTTCAATTTGTGAATAACCTTCACTGACAAGTCTTGCCTTATTTCTGATTATTTGTCCATCTTCATTCATTTTGTTTTCGAGACATTTATTCTTCCATGGCTTCCACCCAATGAGGATCTTTGCTTGAGTAAAAGTTTCTGGTTCTATCATAGATAGGAGGGCAACATCATTTCTCTGGTGTACTTGTCATCCTTATTCGGGTTTGTATTCCTTCATCTACATTGCCAATAATCTGTTCTTCCGGGTGATTCTTTAGGAGGAATTTCACTTTTAAAGGAGTTTGAGATGATTCTTTTTGTTTTTTCTTGATCTTTTTCTTCCTTTTCAGGTTCTTCTTCACTTTCTTCAATAAAGGGGTCAGCTTCATGATCTTCAATTTTCTTTTCTGGAAGCTCTTCAACAATCTTCACATCAATACTTTCCTTTATTTTTCGTATTCGATTATTGTAGCATTTGTAAGCTTTGCTTCTGGTAGAATACCCAAGAAGTATTCCTTCGTCAACCCGAGAATCAAATTTTCCAGGTGAGTCATCATTGATCTTTATGAAGCATTTGCTTCCAAAAATCCTGAAGTATTTTACTAAAGCAAGTCTTCCTTTCCATAATTCATAAGGGGTCTTCTCATTATTTGGTCTTAGTTGAGTTCGATTCAAGGTATAAACTGTTGGAAATAATACTGAGAGGGGAGGGGGGTGAATTAGTATTATCAAACTCTTATCAATCTATACAAATATTTGCAGATATGACAATTGAAACTTGCATATACCTTCCAAACTTATAATTTAATTTATTCTTCAAATGTTTGTCATTAATTTGTATGTGAGAACCATAGAATAATGAGCAGGAACACAAAATAGACAATCACACCAAGGAACACAAGATGTAAGGTGGAAACCCAATGTGGGTGAAAACCACCTCTTGCAATATGTCTTTATCTTCTTTCAATTAGAAACTTCTTACAATGATTTTGTGCTGGTGCAATTTTTTACCAGTACGTAGGCTGCAACCTACAGAGAGCTACAACCCTCTCTCGTTTTCCAGCTTCTTCTGGAAGGGAGCTACAACCCCCTTAGCTCTTGTACTAGCTAAAATACTAGTACGTAGGTGCTGACCTACATAATGCTACTACCTTCTCTTTCCTTCTAGGGACCACATTTCATCAATTTTCAAACTGGATCCAAAACATCAAGTACATGTGCATCACCCAATCTCCTTTAAACAAATAATTTCTCAGAATGCAGTAACCAGAAAATAACACCAGTAACACAACATCAATTTGAACCCAGATCAAAAGGTACTATCTTTCAAGCTTAAAGATTATGACCCATCAATAGAACTTATCCTTCTCCTTGCGCTCAGGTTCCTTCTTTATTCAGATCCAGATCTGCACCATAACGCAATCACAGTATTCCAGATCTAGCACTTTATCAGATATTCAATAACAATTCAAAATGATGCTTTGCCAAATGATCTCCTTCCTCTCTTATAGTCTTAGGCCTTTCACAATACCATGGTCCAAAACCATAATAACACAATACCATGAACCCAATACTTGGGATCAACACTTTTGGATGCAATACCACGGACCAAAACCATAGGATC